>SJYX01020514.1:165505-179584 GCA_006410675.1 Oreotragus oreotragus | reverse complement strand
AATTTGATCTCTGGTTCCTCTGCCTTTTCTAAAGCCAGCTTAAACATCTGGAAGTTCACGGTTTGAGCATTCTTTGGCATTGCCTTTCTTTGGGATTGGAATGAAAACTGACCTTTTCCAGTCCTGTGACCACTGCTGAGTTTTCCAAATTTGCTGGCATATGGAGTGCAGCACTTTCACAGCATCATCTTTCAGGATTTGAAATAGCTCCACTGGAATTCCATCACCTCCACTAGCTTTGTTCATATTGATGCTTTCTAAGGCCCTCTTAACTTCACATTCCAGGAGCATACAAATTTTTCTTTTTTTTTTTTTTTCCTGGAAGTTTCACACTTTTGTGGCTTACATTTCAGTCTATGACTCATTTTGAGTTGAGCTTTATGTTAAGGTGTGATGTCTATGTGGAGTTTCATGCTTCTGCATGTCTAAACAACTCAACAGCATTTGTTGAAAAGAATCTCCTTTCTTCATTGCATTGCTTTTGCACTTCTGTTAAAAATCACTTAACTTGGGCTTCTCCAGTGGTTTGGTGGTAAAGAAGCCACCTGCCAATGCAGGAAACACAAGTTTCATCCCTGGTCCAAGAAGGTCCCACATGTCTCGGCGTAACTACGCCCCTGGCCCACAGCTACTGAGTCTGTGCTCTAGAGCCGAGGAACTGCAACTCTTGAGCCCATGTGCCACAACTCCTGAGGCCTCCTGCACACTAGAGCCCATGTTCCACAGCAATAAACCTACAGCACTGGGAAACCCACAAACCGCAACGAAGAGCAAACCCCACTCGCCACAACTAGAGAAAACCCACAGGGCAATGAAGACCCAACAGCCAAAAACAGATAAATAAAACTTTTAAACACTAAAAAAAAATCACTGAACTTGTGTCTATTTCTGGGCTTTCTCTTCTTTTCCACTCAGCTGTATTTCTTTCCTTTTGCCAATACTGCACTGTTTCAATTACTGTCATTCTATAGTATATCCTAAATTCGAGTCTAAAACAACATCTCATGTGTTGGAAATATACAATCAGTTTGCTAAGCCTGAGCAATCCTGCTGTTTCAGGTGGTTTCTGGGAGGAATCATAGCCAGTGTCTTTTCCTGTTCCTTGGTGATAATCATTGCTTGTAAGTAACTATTTCCCACATTACTGCTCTGATTCCTGTATTTTATTTCAGTTTGAGTCATTTAAAAATATTTTCTCGGAATTGAAAAAATAATAATAAAAATATTTTCTCTTTCTCCTCCAAGATGTTGTCAAGTCATCCTTTTTCAGCCTTGCCAAATATTTCAAAGCCACCACCTGCACTTGGTAAGTATCTCTTGTGTTATCCTTATTTGTACAAAGATAACCATAACCTGACATGTGAGAAAGCTTTCTGCTGAGCAATGACTACATGCAGGAAAGGTCCTGACTTTGTCCTGAAGAATAATTTCTATTACCAACCTGTCTCCTAAATACTTATACCAAAATAGATAGAATTAATTTTTAAGGCAGCAAAACTTAGGAAATAGTATGAGTTTAAATTTTTTAAATAGTCTTTGAAGGGATTTAATAAATTATATAGCACTGCACTTCATAAACACCTCATATTAAAAGGCCTTTATCTTAAAGTTTCCTAAAGAGCTGGCAAAGTGCCCATGAAATGATCTCAGTTACAAACTGATTTCTCCACCATCTCTCACCCACTTAACGATCCCCCTGTATGCTGACTGCATGGTTCAGCATATTTCAAAAAGTTACTGGGGTCTGGGTGAGATGCTCACAGAATCTCAAACAGTCTGCAAAGCGCCCTCCCCTTGCAAGACGGATTGTCTTAATTACCTTCACTTCAATATGGCTCTCAGAGGCAAAGTCCCAGAGCTTGGAGGCTGAGGTCTGTAATTCAAATTAGTTTACTGGCCTTCGCTCTGGACACTCTGTTGCCCTATTTATGAAATCCTTGTATTTAACTCTGAAATCACAGTGGGGCTTAGCGAAGATTTGTTTTGTTTTGGACTCCAGCCAATATAGATTTACTGACACCCTGAGCAACGTTTTCCTTCATTTCCTGGCATTCCAGGTTTCTAGGGACAGGTGTTGGCAGAGCTAAGCTTTATCTAACCTGATAGGTAGAAAATTGGGTCCTGAGGTCACCAGAGAAATCCTTATTCTTTCAGTTCAGTTCAGTTGCTCAGTCGTGTCCGACTCTTTGCGACCCCATGAATCGCAGCACGCCAGGCCTCCCTATCCATCACCATCTCCCGGAGTTCACTCAGACGCACATCCATCGAGTCCGTGATGCCTTATTCTTTAGCCCTTGTAAATTAATGTTGTTGCTGTTCAGTCACTAAGTTGTGTTTGACTCTCTGCAGTCCCATGGACTGAAGCACACAGGGCTCCTCTGTCTTCCACTATCTCCCAGAGTTGGCTCGAATTCATTAATTAGTGACATTTGTTTGAAATCCTCCTAAGAGGGACTTACCTGGTGGTCCAGTTGGGGAATTAAGGTCCCACATGCCACATGGCATGGGCAAAAATTTTTTTAAAGTAAAATAAAGTAAAACCTTCCTGAGATACCCAGTTTTCTCCCTCTAGCTGTGGGGCTGTACACAGGCCTATCTCACACTAGGTTAACTGCAGATATGCATGGGTACTCAGCTTTTGGTGCAGGCTGGACTGGACTAACATCATGTCTGAACAAAAGACTCACCGGCAGAGTTGTTTTGTAACCCAGCTCACAGAAATGTCAGATGGTGTACATTGTATAAATCCATTTTCTTTGGGTTTCAAGATGAATATGTATAATTAATCAGAACAAGTATCATCTTGTTAGAAACTCTGTAATGAGGGCAGAGTTTCTCAAAGCACAGCACTGGGGACATCTGCTCTAGAATCAACTGGGTAATTTATTTGAAACCAGTTGTATGGATTCCAATTCCNCTAAAACAACATCTCATGTGTTGGAAATATACAATCAGTTTGCTAAGCCTGAGCAATCCTGCTGTTTCAGGTGGTTTCTGGGAGGAATCATAGCCAGTGTCTTTTCCTGTTCCTTGGTGATAATCATTGCTTGTAAGTAACTATTTCCCACATTACTGCTCTGATTCCTGTATTTTATTTCAGTTTGAGTCATTTAAAAATATTTTCTCGGAATTGAAAAAATAATAATAAAAATATTTTCTCTTTCTCCTCCAAGATGTTGTCAAGTCATCCTTTTTCAGCCTTGCCAAATATTTCAAAGCCACCACCTGCACTTGGTAAGTATCTCTTGTGTTATCCTTATTTGTACAAAGATAACCATAACCTGACATGTGAGAAAGCTTTCTGCTGAGCAATGACTACATGCAGGAAAGGTCCTGACTTTGTCCTGAAGAATAATTTCTATTACCAACCTGTCTCCTAAATACTTATACCAAAATAGATAGAATTAATTTTTAAGGCAGCAAAACTTAGGAAATAGTATGAGTTTAAATTTTTTAAATAGTCTTTGAAGGGATTTAATAAATTATATAGCACTGCACTTCATAAACACCTCATATTAAAAGGCCTTTATCTTAAAGTTTCCTAAAGAGCTGGCAAAGTGCCCATGAAATGATCTCAGTTACAAACTGATTTCTCCACCATCTCTCACCCACTTAACGATCCCCCTGTATGCTGACTGCATGGTTCAGCATATTTCAAAAGGTTACTGGGGTCTGGGTGAGATGCTCACAGAATCTCAAACAGTCTGCAAAGCGCCCTCCCCTTGCAAGACGGATTGTCTTAATTACCTTCACTTCAATATGGCTCTCAGAGGCAAAGTCCCAGAGCTTGGAGGCTGAGGTCTGTAATTCAAATTAGTTTACTGGCCTTCGCTCTGGACACTCTGTTGCCCTATTTATGAAATCCTTGTATTTAACTCTGAAATCACAGTGGGGCTTAGCGAAGATTTGTTTTGTTTTGGACTCCAGCCAATATAGATTTACTGACACCCTGAGCAACGTTTTCCTTCATTTCCTGGCATTCCAGGTTTCTAGGGACAGGTGTTGGCAGAGCTAAGCTTTATCTAACCTGATAGGTAGAAAATTGGGTCCTGAGGTCACCAGAGAAATCCTTATTCTTTCAGTTCAGTTCAGTTGCTCAGTCGTGTCCGACTCTTTGCGACCCCATGAATCGCAGCACGCCAGGCCTCCCTATCCATCACCATCTCCCGGAGTTCACTCAGACGCACATCCATCGAGTCCGTGATGCCTTATTCTTTAGCCCTTGTAAATTAATGTTGTTGCTGTTCAGTCACTAAGTTGTGTTTGACTCTCTGCAGTCCCATGGACTGAAGCACACAGGGCTCCTCTGTCTTCCACTATCTCCCAGAGTTGGCTCGAATTCATTAATTAGTGACATTTGTTTGAAATCCTCCTAAGAGGGACTTACCTGGTGGTCCAGTTGGGGAATTAAGGTCCCACATGCCACATGGCATGGGCAAAAATTTTTTTAAAGTAAAATAAAGTAAAACCTTCCTGAGATACCCAGTTTTCTCCCTCTAGCTGTGGGGCTGTACACAGGCCTATCTCACACTAGGTTAACTGCAGATATGCATGGGTACTCAGCTTTTGGTGCAGGCTGGACTGGACTAACATCATGTCTGAACAAAAGACTCACCGGCAGAGTTGTTTTGTAACCCAGCTCACAGAAATGTCAGATGGTGTACATTGTATAAATCCATTTTCTTTGGGTTTCAAGATGAATATGTATAATTAATCAGAACAAGTATCATCTTGTTAGAAACTCTGTAATGAGGGCAGAGTTTCTCAAAGCACAGCACTGGGGACATCTGCTCTAGAATCAACTGGGTAATTTATTTGAAACCAGTTGTATGGATTCCAATTCCAGACTTCTGAATCCAGATTTGTGGGGGAGGGGCTCTTTATTTTTAATCACCTCTTCAGATAATTCTTTGCACATTAACTAAGAAAGTCTTGGAAAGATGGTCTGTAAAAACCTTTATCCCTTGATTTCTAAAGTGGCATTGCTTAACCTAACAGTATCTTCATTTAGAACTCACAGTGTGTTCTGTGCCATTTCCTTACTCCAGGGTGTCCAGTAATGCTCAGCAGATGTTTACCGAGCCTCTGCCAAGGGTCGGACACCATTGTTGGGTGCCAGGGTTATGATGCCAAGGCCTCAAGATTTGAGTCTAATTAGAAGGACTTGTGAAGGGCGAGGTGAAGTTGTGTTTTCTAGTCAATAAGTGCAAGTATCGAGTTAGCACAGAGGCGGTGGGACCACCAGGGGCGATGTTTGGCCAAACCAGGAGAGGTGACAAGGGTGGGCAGGGAAGGCTGGCTGGATCAGCCAGTGTCTGAGCGCAGGGGTTATGTTATCTGTTGCTTTAAGGGCATCGCCCACTGTTCTGTGCTCCTCCTAAAAGAAATTATATCAAGACCAGGATGATGTTTCCGTTTTAAACACTCTCATCTATAGTCTCATTTATGGAACAAGATCACTTCTTTGATTACTTGTATACAACTTGTTTTTCTCTCATTCCCTCTTTGTTTTTTGTTTGTTTGTTTTTTTACCCTGTTTCCCACACTTGCGACCTCATCTACACACACTTTTGCAGTCAAGATCTGAAAACAAGGACTATTGACTTTATTTCCGTATCTGATGCCTTGAAAAGAGTAGGAACTCTGCTCCATAAATATTCACTGAATGTATTTGCTGCATCATTTCTTAAAGTACTTCCTTTAGAGCCAAGAGCTCTGAGCCTGCACCTTAAAGATTTTGCAACTCTTTTCCTCACATATAAACATACCCAGAAACCAATCTGCCAAAGACATGATTATTAGCATCGAGAGTCAAGAGTGACTCATGAGTCTCCTTCTGCTCCATAAATATTCACTGAATGTATTTGCTGCATCATTTCTTAAAGTACTTCCTTTAGAGCCAAGAGCTCTGAGCCTGCACCTTAAAGATTTTGCAACTCTTTTCCTCACATATAAACATACCCAGAAACCAATCTGCCAAAGACATGATTATTAGCATCGAGAGTCAAGAGTGACTCATGAGTCTCCTCTAAGGACCAAGGATGAGAATCTAAGGGAGATGAGGACAAGTGCTGTACTTGGTTCAACATTGTGGAGCAGCCCTTCCATACCTGTCCTGCACTGCACATAGTTAGATAGATAGCATGCCTGTTTTGTTTTTTTTTTATAACATTTTATACTTCTCAAGTTACATCTCTTTTCATAACATTATGCAGTTCTTACTCAACTGCCTTCTTGGTTAAATTTAAAGTCTTCGAGTTTGGGGACTGTCTATACCGCTCACCATTGGCTCAAAGTCCCCTTTCCAATAAAGGTCATCAGAGGTACCCCATGTCACCAAAAACAAGTTAGCATCAGATGGGTCCATTTTGCATTTATGACATCATAGTAGCAAAATGGGTAACATCTCTTTTCCTACATTTCCATGCAGGGATGGATGTTTATATAGTTGGTGAATGAGTGACTCAATTTTGTTGTTGTTTAGTTGCTAAGTTCTTTGCGACCCCATGGATTGCAGCTCGCCAGGCTCCTTTGTCCATGGGATTCTCCAGGCAAGACTACTGGAGTGGGTTGCCATTTCCTTACTCCAGGGGATCTTCCCCACCCAGGGATAGAACCCACATCTCCTGCACTGGCAGGAGGACTCTACCACTGAGCTACCTGGGAAGCCTCAAATCAACTTTAGGGAGTAGAAACACAGGGAAAACTCAGCTGTTACTCTGTAGGGATTTCTATCCTAGAAGGGGTGGGGAGAAAAGAAGGACAATATAAAACAGTAGTTAAGTACCACGCTGGGTTTAGGGACAAAAGGCTCTGTAGCCTATCCCAGGAAAGTGAGAGAACTGAGAACTGGGAGTAGGAAGGATAGACCTGGGGCTCCCCTGTCCTAGTTCTGATTATTTAAGGTAGTTGAACACACTCACTCATGCAGTAATTCAAGTAGATACTGCATTTCTTGTGTATGTGGGTAAATGATGAATTTCTTTTCTCCTTTCTCTGATCAGGTTTGCCAAAATCTGACAACCATTCATGAGGGCCTCTGATGAATGGCTTCAATCTGAATATCCAGAAATTGTCTGATTTGTGGTCTGCTTGGAATCAACTGTTTATTGGAGAGAGTGAACAATTGGATAATTGAGGGAAAAAAAGGATTTTTATTTGGTTATGTCGGTTTTTTCAAAAAATCTATTTTGCCCTCACAATGATAGTATGCTCATGAGAAAATATTAATTTGTCTTTCCTTTGCAAACACTAGCAGTTGGAAGGGAAAGGACTGGGAAATGTGACAGAGAACAAACCACCTGGATGAATGGTCTCCTATTATACCTTATACCTTAAGGCAATGGTTCTCAAACATTAGTTTTTGTTAGAGAAGTCTATGAGGAGCTTATAACAATGCAGGTTCCTGGGCCTGCCTGTCTATACCTATCCTTTGATGAACTGCTGCAGTTGAACAAAGAAAGGGAATTTACATAATCAACACTGACTCAAAAGTAAAGAAATGTGGTCTACATAAAATACAATGTAGAAAAAGTCAGCAGTTCTCCCCAAGGAAACCTTGTAGTTGAAGGTGGTGACAGTAGATAATGGTTGATGGGAAACGGGCAAGAGAGAGCCATTTTTTAGACAGTTCTTTTGAACCAATTTCTTTATCAAGTTTTCAATCATCTTGGGACTCATGACTACTTTCACTCAAATTTAAATTCAAGTAAAGATACAACAAAAACAACAAACTCCTTTAGGGGCAAAATAAAGGCAAAACACCATAGTGCTTTAAAATATGTAAAAAATGATATGGTTACACATGCATTATAGGAGATGTTCCCTCTCCATTCCTCTTGCTTCATATATATTCCCAAAGCAAACATTGCCTGCAATTCAGACTTACTTTGAATGGTATTCTTTAACTAGAAATTTGTCTGGAGAAAATTGCCTGTGTTTAAAATGGTCAAAATATCACTTTTTCTATTGATTGTACTTAATGCATTTTTTTGTTGAAAAAGTATTATACTAATAAATAAAAGGAGTCATCACTGACTTGTTTTGATCAAATACTGGTTGATATATTGCTCTAAGGTATTTTTTGGATGTAATTAACATTTACAATCAATTAATGTTAGGTAAAGTAAATTATCCTCCATCATGTAGGTGGGCCTTGTGCAATCAACTGAAGGCTTTAAGAGAAAAGACTGGAGTGTCCTGAGGAAAAAGGAATTCCGCCTACAGGTTGCAACAAACAAATGCTGCCTGCGTTTCCAGCCTATAGACTCAGGACTCCAATATCAACTCAAGTTTGCTGGCTTGCCTTATAAATTCTGGACTTGTCAGCCCCCACAGCTGCATAAGATAATTCCTTAAAAGCTCTCTAGATAGATGGATATGTCTATCTAAATATATCTATCGATATCATACCATATGTATTAATATGCCATATTGGTTCTGTTTCTCTGGAGAATCTTGACTAATACAGCTGGTGTTATAACCAGCATTTGATCGATAACCTTAGTAAAGTTTGATAACTTTCCCCAAGGTCACAAAGGGTAGGTCAAACTCGGGTCTGTGTGATTTCACAGCCCTTACTCTTCCCACCACTGATTGCTGCTGAGAAGGGCTATAGGGGAGAAAAGTGTACCTTAAAGATCAAATATTGCCTGAGTCACTCTCTGGAAATTCTAACCCACGAAAATGTTTTCCATGAGTCGAAAGATTAAGTGGAAAGGGTTATCTTTCAGGGACACCTGTGACCTTTACCTTTTTTCCCCCACATGATATGGCTTGTATAGTATTTTATTTATAATTTTTCAGAATTATTCAATCTCTTGCTTTACTTTTTTAAAAATTAAGGGCATAGTTACTTTACAATGCTGTGTTAGTTTCTGCAGTACAACAAAATTAATCAGCCATATGCATATCCGCTCCCTCTTTGTGTGTGTGCGCGTGTGTTTGTTTTTGTTTGAATCTTATATCTCAAATCTAGTCCCACAAAGACTTGGTGTGAATGAGATGACAGAGAAATCATCTAATGCTGTCTGGTTTGCTTTAGGACCTCTGCTTGTAGAGGTTTCTTTAGCTGCAGTCAGCTCATGCTGGAGCCTTTACTTTGTGCTAGATGTCTTATCTTAGTTACCTGTAATCCTTACCATAGTCCATAGTTGGGTTTCAACTGTTACAATAGGCAAATCCATGTAATTCCTAATGTGGTCCAGGGAGCCCTCCTTCTGCTTGTAACCATGCCATTGGCTATCTCTGACCTCCAAGCTTGCCTGCTTACCTGCCTCAGGCTGGCGAGGGACACGTGCCAGGAGTGAGGGACAGTCAAATGATCCCACTAGTGGGGGTGGCTGGAAAATGCAGGGAAGCATTTGGATCTTTGGTGAGCTCTAGCAGACCCTGCAAGACCCTCATTTTAAAGAAGAGGCAGGTAAGTTGCAGAGAGAATGCATGACTTGTGCACCCCAGGTCTTTAAGGCTCCTGTGTAAAATCTCCTGCCAAGTAAAATCTACTGTAGCTACTTCAGAGCAACTCAAAATGATCTGCATATGCTATAGTGGATGCCAACCATCTCCCTCTCCTCGCCAAAAGGAATCCCACTATTGCTCATACAATACAGCAGAGCAGACACCTGCTAAGTTGGCATACTTTGCCTCAAAGCCACATTTCCCTACCAAGCCTTGATGAAGGTCTGATCATGTATTAAAAAATATCTATCCTGCAGTGATGGTTATATCTCCTCCATCTGTCCCTTGCTGGGTAAAATCTGCTACAGCTGTAAGTGACACCTGCTAGAGAACCAGACAGGGTACCTCAGGGGTTGGGGGATGCAGTTTAGCAGGTGGATGCTAAGAGCTGGCAACCACTCTACCAAAATTTTATACCATCCTTTTGTAGCCTTAAAGGAAAGAAAAACAAAGAAAATGCAAGGCAGGGTGAGAGATAAAGGTTGGTACACCAGGATTTTGATTTTCAATGCAAATACTTAATTTTGGCGTGGTGAAGAGAGAGTGACCCACCCACCACCCTAACCTGAATTACATTAGCATATTTCTGTGTGGGTGAAACTGACATTCAGGCTGTAAATGATCTGCTGTGAGGGAGGTGGTAGAAGTTCTATGCCAGAGGCTCCCTTTTTCTCCCCCCACCTTTTTTTTCAGTGAAAGGAAAAATCAAAGACAACATTCTAGATATTTCCACCTTCCCCATTTCATTGTTTCTTCCTCTGCTGAGTCAAATCCTTTGAAAATCAGCAAAATAGTTAATAGCACAATATTTCTGCTCTGGAATCAGGCTGGACCTGGGGCTGAGTTCTGACCAGGCTGCTTACCTGCTATGTCACTTTGGACAAGGTGTTTCATCTTTCTAGGGCTGAATTTCCTCATCCACAAAACAGGATAAAATATTATTTAATTCCTGGTATTTGTGTGAGAAGTAAATGATTCCATGCCAGCAAGGCACTTAAAATTTGACACAGAGCTTAGGTACACGCCAAGCTCTTCCAAAGTGGGATCTGCCATTGTTAGCAACAGAAGTAGTAACATTAGTAGTGGGGGGTAACAGTTTTTCTGATTTCTGGGACCATGTGAGTTTTTCATTTACTAGATGAGATGGTATAAGAATTGGGTGAGATGTGGGCTGAAGGTTGGCCAAGAACATGTCAATCTGGCTGAATAAATACTTCTTCCAATATCTAACACAAGGTGGAGTGATTATAAAGCCAACATGCCTTTAAATTTTTTTAATATTTATTTTTATTTATTTGACTATGCTGGGTCTTAGTTGCAGCATTCAGGATCTAGTTCCCTGACCAGGGATCGAACCTGGCCCCACTTCTTTGGAAGCAAGAGTCTTAGCCACTGGACTACCAGGGAAGTCCCAACAAGTGGGTTTTGCAGTTAGAGATAGATTGGACTTGGCTGCTGTCATTTATGACCTTGTGACATTTGGCCTATAATTCAGCTTCTCTGAACTGCAGTCGTAAAACAGATACGTTCACGTCTCATGGTTGTACGTATAGGGGTCGGTGGTGGTGGTATCTCTTTAATGACAAAGAGGAGACAGAAGAGAAAATGAGCTTCTATCTTGGGATGAGAAGGGATTCACTTTAAAATAGCCAGCTAAATTTTCTTCATTTTGTAAGCGCTTCACCCTCATTTCATTTAAATAAAAAAAGAGAAAATTCAAGTGTGCAAAAGAGAAAAGGCAACCCGGGATTCCTCAACCCAAAGACAGCCACCGCCAACATCTTGGTGTTGAGCCAAGAAAACTCTTGATGGCAAGGTTGATGAGACGTGGAAACAGGCCCCCCAGACTTTGGAGATGGAAGCAGCCACCATCTGGGGTCAGTCGTGTGGCCATTGCCCTGATGGAAGCAGGGAGGCCTAGCAACGACAGGCCCAGGCCCCCCACTGTGCTTTAGTGTAAGGGCCATGCTGTCAGCTGTCGCCCACAGGAAAGTTCTCTCTCCCCTCCCCCAACATGGGGGTCAGGATGGCCACATAATGAAAGTGAGCTGTGAAGACCCTTTATCAAAAGGGAAGCAGGAATAAACTAAAATCTAGTGTCCAGGACGCCACTGTGCCCTCATTCCCTTTCTCTCTCCTTGTTTTCAAATCTTAACCCCAGTAGCAGTTCTGAGCTCCACACAGCTCTGGGCTCATGGTTTAATGGGTGAGCCAGACAAAGAGGCAGTGACATCATCAGCCTGCTGGGCAATAAGACGGAGGGGGCTCAGGTAGCCATGGGGCCCTGAGGAGGGTGGGGTGCTCCCACCTCCGCCTGTAACATAGAGTCTCCCAGGTGTCCTCTACACCCCCTGCACAGCGCTCAGTCCCACTGGCATAAGTCCAGCATCTGTCATTCCTCATGAGTGTAAGCTCCAGTAGTGCAGGGACCATTTCTTTCCCCAGTGCCCAGCCAGTGCACCAAGGGAGGTGCTCAGTGAATACTGAGCAGACAGATGCTGCTGAAAGAACATGTGTCCTAGGGGTGTCTATAGTGGGCACCAGCTGTCTTGTTCTATCCAGTATCCCTTCTTCCCCTTGTCTGGTTCCTGTAGCATCTTTCTTAGTCACCCCTACCCCAACCCATGGGTTTTAGTGGGGCTGCGAATCCCAAACCCTGGAGGAGGTGGAGGTACAGGAAACAGCTTGGCCAATCAGATTCTCTTTCTCCCAGGGACAGAGGTGATGAGAGGCAGGCTGTGAGAGAGCCTGGAAGGAGGGCTGCACTCATCCTGTGGCTGGGTCTCCCTACTCCGGTTGCCCAGTTCTTTCCTAGAGTCTCTGAGAAAACTTGAGTGTCTTTCTGATAGAGACTTCCTTTTAGCTAAAGTTAGTCCAAGTACAATTTATCTTGCTTGGCAGAAAAGAAAACAAACCCAATATAGTCTTTTTTTCTTTAAAAATTTTAATTGAGATGAAATTCACAAATGTAAAATAAATCACATTAATCATCTTTCCAGCTCACTATCTTTCTACCTCCTTCAGTGCTATCAGAGTCAAATTATATCAGTCCTGACAGTCTCTCTGTCTCTCATCTTCTATCATGTCGTTTTTGTTCTTCTCCACCTGAGGTTCCATGTGAACATGCTCAGTCATATCAGGCTCTTTGTGACTCCATAGCCTGTAGCCTGCCAGGTTCCTCTGTCCATGGGATTTCCCAGGCAAGAATACTGGAGTAGGTTTCCAGTTCCCCCTCCACGGGATCTTTCGAACCCAGGGATCAAACCCACGTGTCCTGTGTGTTCTGCACTGGCAGGCAGATTCTCTACCACTGAGCCACCTGGTAAGGCCAAGGTTCCATGAGTCGTCATTACAGTCGTTCATTTGCTCTTATTTATGTTGATTGCGCTCTCCTGGTAAAACCGCATCTTTGGTCACATCCAAGGCGACATCTGTTAGGCATCTTTGCCCACACACTGAACATGACTTGAGAAAGACCATGCAACCAGGCCTTTCTTTAAATTCATGATCACAGCCCTCAAAGTGTATTTGGTGGTGCCTGGCAGTCACCATACCCCATCCTATGTACGGACTCTCCTACTCTATACTTGACTATTTCATACCTTGTCCTTTCCCCCAAATCTACAGGATATCTTTCTGAGTCTCATTCTTAGCTTCTTATTGTGCTGAGAAAATAGAAACAATTATGAAGACACAACTAACCATATCTATCCACCTACCAGCATCTGTTCCCACTCTCTTCCTTCCTGTTCTCTGGATGGAAAGTCCTTGCTGCTATCTAAGACCAACTCACTGCTCATGCACTGAAACCCACCCCCTCTTATCTATTCATAGAAAAGCCTCCAGGAATTTTTCTCCCTTCTGCAGTAGCAGCCTTGATTATGCTGTCATAACTCCTGCCTTAATTAAGCCTTTGATTGACTCCACACCCCTTAAAACTCTCTTCTTCCATTTCTCTGCTCCTAGTAGTAGAACGATTCCTTAGTAAGTTTGTCTTTTGTACTTATTTGTCTCTAATTCACCTCCTCCAAGTCTTTCTTCAACTCAATCAAGATTTCACTCTAACCATCCATCACAGCATCCCCCTGTCAAAGATGGAAGGACCTTCAATGTTGCTAAATCCAGTGTAGGTCTCATTTGACTTTACCTATAGCAGCATTGGAGAAGGAAATGGCAACCCACTCCAGTGTTCTTGCCTGGAGAGTCCCAGGGATGGGGGATCCTGGTGGGCTGTCGTCTCTGGGGTCACACAGAGTCGGACATGACTGAAGCGACTTAGCAGCAGCAGCAGCATAGATGCATTGGAAGAAGGCAATGGCATCCCACTCCAGTACTCTTGCCTGGAAAATCCCATGGACAGAGGAGCCTGGTAGGCTGCAGTCCATGGGGTCGCTAAGAGTTGGACATGGCTGAGTGACTTCACTTTCACTTTTTACTTTCATGCATTGGAGAAGGAAATGGTAACCCACTTCAATGTTCTCGCTTGGAGAATCCCAGGGACAGGGGAGCCTGGTGGGCTGCCGTCTATGGGGTTACACAGAGTCGGACATGACTGAAGCAACTTAACAGCAGCAGCAGCAGCATTGTGTGGATCACAATACTGTGGAAAATTCTGAAAGA
>SJYX01020514.1:119159-152809 GCA_006410675.1 Oreotragus oreotragus | reverse complement strand
CACTCCTTTTCCTATTTGGAACCAGTCTGTTGTTCCATGTCCAGTTCTAACTGTTGCTTCCTGACCTGTATACAGATTTTTCAAGAGGCAGGTCAGGTGGTCTGGTATTCCCATCTCTTTCAGAATTTCCCACAGTTTATTGTGATCCACACAGTCAAAGGCTTTGTCATAGTCAATAAAGCAGAAGTAGATGTTTTTCTAGAATTCTCTTGCTTTTTCCGTGATCCAGCGGAAGTTGGCAATTTGGTCTGTGGTTCCTCTGCCTTTTCTAAAACCAGCTTGAACATCAGGAAGTTCACGGTTCACGTATTGCTGAAGCCTGGCTTGGAGAATTTTGAGCATTACTTTACTAGCATTTGAGATGAGTGCAGTTGTGCAGTAGTTTGAGCATTCTTTGGCACTGCCTTTCTTTGGGATTGGAATGAAAACTTCACCTTAAATAGGTAACTCCAATTAGAATCATCCTTCTAATGCATTGCCTGTAATATTGTAGACTTCATCAGCTGCTTATAACAAATCCTTTAAATCGTGTTTCCTACTTTTAAGTCCTAATTCATTTGGTGGACAGTATTGTTTACCATTGATTTCAAGCTCTATTTTTTTTCACCACACCTACCAGCATGTAGGCGGAGAAGGCAATGGCACCCCACTCCAGTACTCTTGCCTGGAAAATCCCATGGATGGAGGAGCCTGGTGGGCTACAGTCTATGGGGTCTCAAAAAGTCGGACATGACTGACTTCACTCTCACTTTTCCCTTTCATGCATTGGAGAGGAAATGGCAACCCACTCCAGTGTTCTTGCCTGGAGAATCCCAGAGTTGGGGGAGCCTGGTGGGCTGCTGTCCATGGGGTTGTACAGAGTTGGACATGACTGAAGTGACTCAGCAGCAGCAGCAGCAACAGCATGTAGGCTCTTAGTTTCCCAGGGATTGAACCCAAGCTGCCTGCATTGGAAGCTCAGAGTCTTAAGCACTGGACTACCGGCGAAGACCCAATTTCAAGCTGAGATACGTTGTTGATATCATATGGCTAGTTCATCACACACCTATGAATAACTGAGAAATGCTTTTTATAAACATTTTAGCTACACCAGAAAAAGCTTTTTGATGAAAGATGGGCTTCCAAGAAAAGCATCCTTTAAAGAAACTGCATAGGTTTACATCAGTCAGTTCAGTTCAGTTGCTCAGTTGTGTCCAGCTCTTTGCCACCCCATGGACTGTGCAGCATGCAAGGCCTCCCTTGTCTGTCACCAACTCCCAGAGTTTATTTAAACTCATGTCCACTTAGTCGTTGATGCCATCCAACCATCTCATCCTCTGTTGTCCCCTTATCCTCTCACCTTCAATCTTTCCCAGCATCAGGATCTTTTCAAATGAGTCAGTTGCATCAGGTGGCCAAAGTATTGGAGTTTCAGCTTCAACATCAGTCCTTCCAATGAATATTCAGGACTGATTTTCTGCAGGATGGACTGGTCAGATCTCCTTGCAATCCAAGGGACTCTCAAGAGTCTTCTCCAACACCATAGTTCAAAAGCATCAATTCTTTGGCTTTACATATTAAGCACATAAAGTTTCAGAAATAAGAAAAAACAATTATGGATAAACAGAGAATTTTTAGTTTGTTTTATTTTTTATGGAGTGAGTGAAAAGCCGTTAGTCATGTCCGACTCTTTGTGACCCCATGGTCTATACAGTCCGTGAAATTCTCCAGTCCAGAATTCTGGAATGGGTAGCCTTTCCCTTCTCGAGGAGATCTTCCCAACCCAGGGATCAAACCCAGGTCTCCCACATTGCAGGTAGATTCTTTACCAGCTAAGCCACAAGGGAAGCCCAGGAATACTGGAGTGGGTAGCCTATCCTTTCTCCAGCAGATCTTCCTGACCCAGGAATCAAACTGGGATCTCCTGCATTGCAGGCGGGTTCTTTACCAATTGAGCTCTTACGGAAGCCCTTATTTTTTATGGAAGACCTAATTTAATTTTCAGACTGAACTGTGTACTAAAGACTGTGCTGATTTGCTTAACTTTGTTTTTTAACTTAATTTATTTGACAATATATTGCTTTATGGCTGGAACAGCTATTTCCGTTCTGTAATTATTAATGTAGCTGAAAGAGGAATGGTTTGGCACATATTCTCTGCCTTAAGAAAATTAAAATAGTTTGACTATTATATTCATTTAAGTTTATATGAGTGGTCACAGTGAAATTGCTCAGACAGCACACTTGAACATTGAAGATTTAAACTTGTGCGTAATTCGTCTTTATCCAATCCTCCTTGGAGAGTGTTCCATAACCCTGCTGAATGCTTTACCTGCATAGGACACTTAATCCTCCCTGTAACAGTCTGAAATAAGTACCACAGAAGCTCTCTTGAGACAGGCCATTGGAAAAACTTGGTTAAAGTGCTTAGTCATAAATATGAGGCATTTTAGGGCTGCTTTCTGCAACGCTGAAAGAGTAAGTGGTATTGGAGTTAACCTTCCTCTGTAAACAACTGTGAAATTGGGCAACATGAATAAGGTAGCTGTTTTCAGGAACAATCGGTGGGACCTAATTGTGCTCCTTGCGAGAAGGGAAATGCAAAAGTTGTGCCCCACTGTTACCCCAGTTTTCTGTCTAGAGGCACTTTCCTGCTGCGGTAAAGGGAGACAGAATTCAAGTGAACTTCTTGAGCTGCGGAGGCAGAAACTTCTGAGCTGCTGAAGTTGCTATAATCTGGGGGGCTTTCAGCTGAGAATCGGCAATAAAATGAGGAACTCAGTCCTGCTATTGTAAGGAACCAAATTCCGCCAACAACTCAAATAAGCAAGAAAACAGGTCCTCTCCTGGAACCTCCAGAAAGGAATGTAATCCCCCTGACACCCCGATATCAGGTAGGCGAGACCCATATCTGACTTCTGACCTGCGGAACTGTCAACAGCTAAGTTGGTGGTAATTTGTTACTGCAGCTGTAGGAAACCAGCACAGCTGCTTGGAGGTTCTTGTGTGCTCATTCCAGCATCTCTGTCATCTTGAGATCTGTTTCTCAAAGAGGAAGTGGATATTTGGGACCTCTTTTCTTTCTTGCTATAGGCATTTAGTGCTACAAATCTCTTCCAAGTTATGTTTGAGCTGTACCCCACGGATTTTGATATACTGGTTATTTTTTTCACATTATATTCTGTTCAAAATACTTTTTTTCCTTTCGACTTGTCAATGACAAGTTTAAAAAAGCAACATTATTTTCCTATATTTTGTCTTGGTTTTTGGTTATCGTAGGCTAGAGGCTAAATCCTGTGCCTGGGACCCCAGCGTGTCTGGAACCTGAAGGCTCTGCTTCCCTAGGGATTCAGTCCCCGGCCTGGTTCTCAGCTCTCTCTGTCCTTCACTTTCAGGGAGAAAACCTCTTTCTTTGCTACCAATATAGTAGTCTGGTGTTCACAATTAGCTTTTAATGTTCGGTTGTCACTCTCAGCCTTACCTTGCCAATTGTGTTTCCAGTGGTGGCCACCCCAATACAACCTTCCTTTAAGTTACAATTTCCCCTGTGTTTCTCTAATGCCTGATTGCATCACTCTTATCAGTGTGTTCCCTTCCACTAGTATCCATTTGCAGGAGACCAAATGTTTGTTTCCCACCAAAATTTGTAAAAGGGTCAGTTTGAAACCTTGACCCTCAAGGTGATGTTATTAGGAGGTGACGCCTTTGGGAAGTGATTAGGTCACAAGCACAGAACCCTCGTATTGGGCTGATGGTCCTTAGGAAAGAGGACCCAGGGACTGGCTCACACCTTCTGCATGTGAGGTTACTGTCAGTGGGGAACAGGCGCTGCTCTTGTGTACCACCTGCAGTATCCACTCTTCCAGGTTGGGTTCCCCAGAAGTCAGACTTCTCAGTGAAGGCTAGTGTGCAGGAAGCGTGTGAGGAAGTGTCACTGGACAAGAAATCCAGGTCCGGCAGAGAGGGAAGTCGGGTTGGGATGCATCTTAACAAAGGCCTTAGCTAACCAGGCTGGAGTTAGTGGAAGGAGCTCTGAACTTGGACCTCTGGTTTTTCCCGAGTTGGGGTGAGAGGGCTAGGCCTTTATAGCCCCACATCAATCAGGCTTTCCTGGGAAGAGGGGCACAATTTTGGTTGAGATGTCTCTGCAGCTGGGGTGACTTCAAAGAAGGTGGGCAGCTGAGGGCTGCCCTCGCAGCAGCAGGAAGTCATCTTCAGGCCGGAAGCGGGGAGTGGGGCCTCGTGGCATCTGTCACGGCCTGCAGTGTGCTTTCTTTACTGGTACATCTGGCAAATGTCTACTTGCGTTTCAGGATTCAGCCCTGACTTCTCCTCCATAATGCCCTGTTTGACCTTCTTCTGTCGCTCAGTAGCATGGGTCACTCCCTCCTTTGAATTCACAGTACTTTCTGGATCCTTCTGTCCTTGCCCCGTACACTCTGTCTGTGTTTGTGACTGCCAGTGCCCCTAACTGTGTGGTGGGATCCCTGTGACCCCCAACACTCAGATAACCCTGAGGCAGTGAGAAGAGGCAGGGCAAGTGACTGAGAAATCCTGTTTCTAAGAATGTCCATGGACAACAAGAAAAGAAAAAAGTTTAGATGCTACAAGATGAAATCTTTACCTATTGGTGACCTCTTCATTTGGGCTTCCCTGGTGGCTGAGTAATTATGAATCCACCTGCTAATGCAGGAGATGGGTTCGATCCCTGGGTCAGGAAGATCCCCTGGAGAAGGAAATGGCAACCCACTCCAGTATGCTTGCCNATGGACAACAAGAAAAGAAAAAAGTTTAGATGCTACAAGATGAAATCTTTACCTATTGGTGACCTCTTCATTTGGGCTTCCCTGGTGGCTGAGTAATTATGAATCCACCTGCTAATGCAGGAGATGGGTTCGATCCCTGGGTCAGGAAGATCCCCTGGAGAAGGAAATGGCAACCCACTCCAGTATGCTTGCCTGGGAAATCCCATGGACAGAGGAGCCTGTTGAACTGCATCCGTGGATTTGCAAAGAGACGGACATGACTGAGAGATTAAACAGCATCAACAACCCCTTTCTATGTATTTATGTTAAATCTCTGTTTCATGTATGTGTCCGCTGGTTTTTCAAGATGTTTAAAAATTCTGCAGAGTCTGCCTTAAGCATATATTACTGATTTTACTCTACCCTGGCAAGAAAGGGTGAGTTGTTTACAGAATATGATACAAAGCCTGAAGGACAAACACTGCATTGTTGGCTTTGTGAGTTTCTAGAACCTTGTTCTAGAAAAGCTCTGTCATAGCAAACACAGCATGACAACCTCTGATATTCCCGAAAACCTCTCCTCCTCCCCTCTGCCCTGCCCCCACCCTGTAGGGTCTTTTCATGGATGCTCTCTCGAGGTATCGAGAACCCAGTCATATTAAGGAATTGAAAAGAAGCCTCTACATCAGTTTCCATTAAACCGTTTTCTTTTAGGGAGATGAGTATGAATCTGTGGTTATAACTGTCAGTATCCTTCATCAACCACTCATTCAGGTATTGGTTACGGCCTGCTATAGGTGAGATACTTCTCCATGTCTATCTGAGTCCTGTATTTTACTGTTTGAATTTCCCCCAAAAAGGAAGTGAAAGCAATATGTTTTATATAGTAAGTGCCTTGGCAGGTTCTCCTATACTATATGATTATTGTTGTTCAGGCACTAAGTCGTATCCGACTCTGTGACCCCATGGACTGCAGCACACCAGGCTTCCCTGTCCTTCATTGTCTCCCAGAGATAGGCATTATATTACCATCTATCTTGAGATAGTCTTATGGGGACGCATTAATGCTTCCAAAGCCTTTTAAGGTGCCTCAAGTGATTTATCATAAATGCAGGACTGTGTTATTTGGAGTAGGGCTTTCTAAAGGTACACAGTACTGCTTGGAGTTAAAGAATATTTGGTCTAAACTGTACATAAAACTGTAAGATGTTTTCTCCTTTAAAAGTCTGAAGCACGATAATCTCCATGCACCAGGTAGATACTCTGACACATTGCTTCTCGGGGACCCTGGTTTTTGTACTGATGTCTCCATTACAGGTGAGGCGGTATTGTGGAACAATTTCCTGAGCACTCTGAAGCAGTATGCTGCACAGCGGTTTTCTTAATGTAGAGGAGTTCAGAAAAGGGCCGCTGGGAAACTCCAGACCTTCACAGTTCCATCTTCCTCTGTGATTCTCCATTTTCTTTTAATCTATACTAGTTGTGTATAATTGTTGCCTTTGGGCAAAACTATCCAGTATGCTGAATGAACCTTAGCCCCTCCTCTCCCGTGTGTGCGTGTGCGTGTGTGTGTAAAATTGGTATTTACGCCAACTCCACCCCTCCACACCGCTTTCAACTAGGAGTGATTTTTATCATCTTAATTCTCATGATTAGAAGATACGGATCAACATAATTCCTTCCTAATATCTACATGCCTCTGAAAGGGAGGATTTGATAATTGCACACAAATGATCCCATTCACACACATAATAACATAGTAAAATGATCTCTTAGATTTTTAAGACACGGGCAGCAAGAGAACACAGGAAGGACATTCGACATCAGTGGGGACTGTCAGCAGTTGGAGGGACCAGCAAGTCTCCGGGGTTGGACAGATCAGAAAAGCCTGCACAGCTGTAGAGCAGGAGAAACCTGTGACACCTTTCGTATCCCCAGGAGGCCCCACTGGCCTGTGCAGATGCTGGTATAGCTGCCTCAGGCCAGAGGCCAGGCGAGGCTTCACCAGATGCAATCAGAATGCCCTGCACACATTCACCTTAACCGTATCCTTGGATGACAGCTCTTGCAGGGTTCGAGTTAGGCTGCGTCTTCAAGCTAGGTACCCAGCCAAGCCTTCAGCCAGGGCAACTGGGGAACTGGGGCAGGAATATAAGTGGAGGCACATGTATCCAGTTATACATCAAACTGCTAAATAAAATGCATCTTCTTTCCTTGACGAATATGCCTTCACAACAACCCAGAAGGCCACATTCAGTGTAAGTTTCCCAAACTCGTTGGACTCTGTGCCAGCTCCCTTGCCCACACCTCCCTCCTCTTCCCATCCCTGGCTCTAGCCTGGTCCTTCCTGCTGAGGTATGAGGGCAGACATTCCAGCCAACACTTCCAAGCCATCCATGTCCCCAGAAAGCAGCCGCTCCTTGGACACCTCTGGGTGAAGGCGTGCGTGCCCGATGGTGTGGCCTGCAGAAGCAGGCAGTGTAGGGCTTGGAGGCAGAGGATTTCCTTGCTCCGCCCGGGGGCAATGGTCTGCAGGGGAGGGCACGGGCTCTGGAAGGGCTTGTCCTCCTGGCCCATTGAGTCCAGGTCTAATGGCTGCAAGGCCTCAAGAGTCCACTTCCTGCCCCATGGATTTGTGTCATTTAAGTCACATACACACTGTGAGTCATCGAGGGTCTGTCTGCATCATCACAGGGCGTCACTTCCACGTTTCATCAACTTAGCTGACGTAACAATGGTAATGTCATCCCAACCCCTCAACCCATGTTGCATCCTTGTGAAGAGCATTCTTGGAGATCAACTGCAGAGCCAGGTAATACGGTCAACTTTACACAGCAGCTTTGATGTGTCCTCAACTTGGCTGCCCCCATTTGTCTCCAGTTGATTCCAGCTGTTACAACCAACTTTGGTAGTGGGAAGTGGGGAGAGTAGTTTTAACTCCCTTCTCTTAAAAATTTGGTTTTCAGAACATGTATTGTCTTTATTTTCCTTGACTAGAACGGTCTTTTTAAGCCGTTTTAATGACAGCAGTGGTGTCCAGAGAGGGCAGAGTGGATCCCAGAGAGCAGGGCTGCGGAGGCTGCCCCTTTGGCCTCCTACCCGCCCCTCTGGCCTGCCCCCTCCCAGGACCTAGCTTGCAGCCAGCTCTGCTGTTGCATGCTGAGTTGCTCAGTTGTGTCTGACTCTTTGCAACCCCATGGACTATAGCCCACCAGGCTCCTCTGTCCATGGGATTTCCTAGGCAAGAATCCTGGAGTGGGTTGCCATTTCCTTCTCCAGGGGATCTTCCCAACCCAGGGATCGGACCTATGTCTCCTGCTTGGCAGATGAGCTCTGGGAAACCACCTGGGAAACCCATCTCTGCTGTTAGTTGAGCCAAAAAGCCTAGAACAGCAGGCACGTCTCCCAGGTATGGTATTTGAATCTCTCAGCCTCTGCATTGCCCTGGTCTTTCTTCCAAAGAACCGTCATTACACACAATCCCGCCTCTCACCACCGGAAGTAGCAGGGCGTTCAGCTAACTGCATGCAAATGATGGAGTTTGTACATGTTTTCACATTGTTTAAAAAAAGCAGACTTCACTTGTAAGGATGTGACGCAGAAGAGGGGCAACTGGAGAGCTCTGTCTCCACTAGAGAAGCTTGTGTGTTCAGGAAACCTGAGACCTTTTAAGAGGTTCTTTTTTGCTCACACTTGGGGCAGTGGAGCATGGTGGTTCAGAGCACACGGTCACTTGGCTCTAGCACTTACTATAATAGCTGGACCCTGGGCAAGTTACTTAAACTCTCTGAGTCTCAAGTCGTCATCTAACAAATAACAATGGTCCCTACTCACATGTTCATACACGCGAAGCATTTAGGACAACTCTTGGCACCCTGTAAATGGCAAGAGAATAATCTTTATTATCTTGTGGGACGGATGTGATTATTTCCACATTCCACCTAAAATGTGAGGGTTGAAATGGATTCATAGTTTTTTTTTTAATAGCACTGGAAAGTACAACTATTCTCCATTCTGATTGCCTCCTTGTTTTTATTACATATTGGGTTGGCCAGGAAGTTCGTTTGGGTTTTCCATGTTGCAGAAAAAGCTGAACAAACTTTTTGGCCAACCCAGGGTTTTTACAACCCAACCGTAAATAGGACTCGAATCCTGCTCTTGGCTGCAACTGTGGGCACAAGTGTTGTCTGCAGTCCTTTGGTACCGTGGCATCATCTTATGTTCCTGGCCTGTGGCATCAGGCCAGCCCAGTGCTATGCATCACTCTTGTCGGGGGAAGTGGGGCTCTGGCAAGCCCTCCCTCTGCGATCAGCCTCTTTCATTCCTCCCGGAAACAGATCCAGTGATGGTTGCTTTATAAGATTGCCCTGTAAAATCTGCGGTTATTTCTCTTCTGTCTCTTCCACTCTGGTTAAATAAATACCAGGTGAATGAATGAATGAGTGAGTGAACCTTTCCTTACAGAATGGTTGTGGCTGTCGAATGGAGATGCTTTCCTGTTTCTGTCCTCTGTCAGCCTTGCCATGCCTCTGTCTTGGATTACTTAGTGGGTCTCACCCAGTTTGATGTGATACCACCTCAGGATCCCAATCCTCATGGTCATTACCAATCAACTTGGTCTCCATCCGTCCAGCGAAATGTAAGTAGATTCCAGCATAAGACAAAATGTATCATCGCCTCTTTCTTCCAGGTTACGCTAGTGTCATAAAAACTCCCAACAGGAGGCAGCACTTCTCTGGTCTCTTTCCTTCGGAAAAATGACTTGGGCCTGGAGAATTCACATCTCATGGCGAGGAAAAACCAGTGCATTAACAGCTTAATATTAGTGGGGATGGAGATGTAACACGTAACACATTTTCTTTCAGTCACAGAAGATCTCATTAGACGGAATGCCGAGCACAATGACTGTGTAATTTTTTCCCTGGAGGAACTCTCCTTGCATCAGCAAGAAATTGAAAGACTAGAGCATATTGACAAGTGGTGCCGGGATTTAAAAATCCTCTACCTTCAAAATAATCTCATCGGAAAAATTGGTAAGTCTTCAGGATTTTGTTCTCATGGTTTCTTTACCATTTTGAATGGCAGAATATTGGCAAATGCAGCGTTATCTCTTAGAGGGAGAAAGAGAATTGCATGGAGGAAGAGACACAACCATCTCTCAGTGGTTGTTGACGGAACTGGTTCCCCGAGCCTTTCTGTGCCTGGTCTGTCTCCTTTGCCCCGGGGATCTCCATTGAGGAGTCAGGAGGACCCACTGATGGCTGGGAACACATTAGTTGACCTGTTCCTTTAAAACCTGATTTTTTAAAAGTGTCAGAGAGAGGAATGCAGGCATTTGTCATAAACCTGAAAGGATTATGTGAGAACTGAGTAAATCCTTGTTAGATCCCAGCCTGGGATAGCTAGGTCTACTGTATGTATCGAGAAGGTACATGTGCCAGGCACCATGCTCAGGATTGGGCATTGAGAGGGATTCACAATGACAGCCCTGTTTGCTGCTCCAGTTTGGAATGAAATGAGAGGTGAAAATGAACAGGTAGGTGAAGAACCCCAAGTCAGCAATGTAACTAGTAAAAACTCTGGAGAGTATGGCTTCCTCTTGTGATGCCCCCAGAATCAAGCATGCACCACCCAGGTGCATGCAGACCTCGACCACTGCAGGCTTCCCTACAGTGATTTGTGGCAGGAGGGAGTGGAGACCCCAGACCCAGGAGAGAGTGGGACGGGCACGCCCAGTTCCTTCTCCCATCATGTGAGTCAGCCCTCCCCATCCAATCGCCACCCCTACCCCTGGGAAGAATGAATTAAGGGAGCAGAGAGGAGAGAAGCTTGTGGAGTCACACTAATGGTAGGGGGGGGCGGGGGCGGTCCTGCTACATGGAAGCAGGAGGAGCAGCCCCCTCAACCCTCAGAAAAGCCACAGAGAAGCTTAGTGGTATGAGCACGTAGATCCAGGTTCGAACCCTGCCTCTGCCACTAAAAAAACTGTGCCATCGGGCAAGTCAGTTAACTGTTGATCTGTGTCTTAGTCTTCAATCTGTAAAAGGGACCAACAGCATCTGACACACAGACGTGTGTGGTATCAGAGCTGAACGGACCAATGTGCCTAGCTCTGTGCCCTGCCCCCCTCACCACCCACAAAAAAGAAGTGCCTGGCCCCCAGGGGTAGCATCGCTGTGGTTAGAAGCTCTGGTGATGTAGTTAGTCGCCTGAAGCTTACTGGATAACCAAAAATGGGCTCTAGGGAAACAAAAAGTCTAGAATTTGCATACTTTTTGTAGGTTTATTAAAATTCATTGTATTCCTGCAGATACTTATTTTCAGCATCTTGTACTTTACCAGAAATTAGAAACTCTGGCACATTGTCCCATTAAAAAGGCTGTTACAGAAAACCACCCGCTTTTATCACAAGGGCATTAGAGAGTTGTCCTAATTGTGCCTCTCTAAGAGCTCCCGAAATCTTCATCTCCACAGCTGGTCCGTCACAATTACTAATTAGCAGCATAGTATTTCAGTCCTTTTCAGAGCTGTGAGAAAGCTTGAATTTTTGCTTCCAAAGTATTCTTAAATTAAACACGCTTTTAAATCCTAATAATGGGATTTTTCAGCACAACTCCACCCACAGGCATTTAGGTGCTTATTTAGCAAGTAAAACTGTTTCTGAAGGATTCAGACGTGTTCGTGTTCTTGGGCCCTAGAGGGAGCAGTTTGCAAAACACTTGCCTTTGCTGAAGCTCTATTCTTCCCGGGGAGCTCCAGACGGGCTGGCGGTGGGGTCGGGGGTAGGTTCTGCTTGGTGTGGCTCCAGGGGTCACCTGAGGACTGTCCGGGGTCTGTTAAAATGGGGCCAGGGCCTCACCCCAGACTCACTGACTCAGAGCCTGAGAGGATGCACTCCCGGAATCTCCGTTGGTCACAGTCTCCCCATGAGCCTCGGGCCTGGCCAGAAGTTGAAAGGCTCAGGGCGGCCTGAACTAGAGGATGGGTTTGTTCAATTCAGTCACTCAGTCATGTCTGATTCTTTGTAACCCCATGGACTGCAGCACACCAGGCTTCCCTGTCCATCACCAACTCCCGGAGTTTGCTCAGACTCCTGTNGGCTCAGGGCGGCCTGAACTAGAGGATGGGTTTGTTCAATTCAGTCACTCAGTCATGTCTGATTCTTTGTAACCCCATGGACTGCAGCACACCAGGCTTCCCTGTCCATCACCAACTCCCGGAGTTTGCTCAGACTCCTGTCCATCCAGTGGGTGATTCCACCCAGCCATTTCATCCTCTGTCATCCCCTTCTCCTCCTGCCTTCAGACTTTCCCAAGAGTCAGGGTCTTTTCCAGTGAGTCAGTTCTTTGCATCCGGTGGCCAAAGTATTGAAGTTTCAGCTTCACCATCAGTCCTTCCAATGAATATTCAGGACTGATTTCTTTTTGAATTGACTGGTTTAATCTGGAAGTCCAAGGGACTCTCGAGAGTCTTCTCCATCACCACGGTTCAAAAGCATCAGTTCTTCAGTGCTCAGCTTTCTTTATGGTCCAATTCTCACATCCACACATGACTACTGGAAAAACCATAGTTTTGACTATATGGCTCTTTCTCGGTAAAGTATGTCTCTGCTTTTTAATATGCTATCTAGGTTGGTCATAACTTTACTTCCAAGGAGCAAGCTTCTTTTAATTTCATGGCTGCAGTCACCATCTGCAGTGATTTTGGAGTCCAAGAAAATAAAGTCTACCACTGTTTCTACTGTTTCCCCATCTATTTGCCATGAAGTGTTGGGACCAGATGCCATGATCTTAGTTTTTTGAATGTTGAGTTTTAAGTCAACTTTTTCACTCTCCTCTTTCACTTTCATCAAGAGGCTCTTTAGTTCCTCCTTGCTTTCTGCCATAAGGGTAGTGTCATCTGCTTATCCAAGGTTATTGATATTTCTTCCTGCATTCTTGGTTCCAGCTTGTGCTTCATCCAGCCCGGCATTTCTCATGATATATTCTGCATATAAGTTAAATAAGCATTACTTTGCCAACAAAGTTCAAGGCTATGGTTGTTCTAGTAGTCATGTATGGATGTGAAAGTTGGACAATAAAGAAAGCTGAGCACCAAAGAATTGATCCTTTTGAACTGTAGTGTTGGAGAAGACTCTTGAGAGTCCCTTGGACTGCAAGGAGATCCAGCCAGTCCATCCTAAAGGAGATCAGTCCTGAGTATTCATTTGAAGGACTGATGTTGAAGCTGAAGCTCCAATTCTTTGGCCACCTGATGCAAAGAGCTGACTCATTGGAAGACTCTGATGCTGGGAAAGATTGAAGGCAGGAGGAGAAGGGGACAACAGAAGATGAGATGGTTGGATGGCATCACCGACTCAATGGACATGAGTTTGGATAAACTCCGGGAGTTGCGGATGGACAGGGAGGCCTAGCGTGCTGCAGTCCATGGGGTCACAAAGTGTCAGACATTACTGAGCAACTGAACTGAACTGAACTCCACATATAAGTTAAATAAGTAAGGTGACAGTTTTGACGTACTCCTTTCTCAATTTGGAACCAATCCGTTGTTCCATGTCCAGTTCTAACTGTTGCTTCTTGACCTGCATACGGATTTCTCAGGAGGCAGGTCAGGTGGTCTTGTATTCCCATCTCTTGAAGAATTTTCCACAGTTTGTTGCGATATACACATTCAACGGCTTTAGCATAGTCAATGAAACAGAAGTAGATCTTTTTCTGGAATTCTCTTGCTTTTTCTATGATCCAGTGGATGTTGGCAATTTGATCTCTGGTTCCTCTGACTTTTCTAAATCCAGCTTGAACATCTGGAAGTTCTCAGTTCACATACTGTTGAAGCCTCACTTAGAGAATTTTGAGCATTACTTTGCTAGCGTGTGTGATGAGTGCAATTGTGCAGTGGTTTGAACATTCTTTGGCATTGCTTTCTTTGGGACTAGATTGAGAAGTGATCTTTTCCAGTCCTGTGATCATTGCTGTGTTTTCCGAATCTGCTGGCATGTTGAGTGTAGCACTTTCACAGCATCATTTTTTAGGACTTGAAATGACTCAGCTGGAATTCCATCACTCTACTAGCTTTGTTTGTAGTGATGCTTCTTAAGACCCATTGACTTTGGACTCTAGGATGTCTGCCTCTGGGTGAGTGATCATACCATCATGATTATCTGAGTCATTGAGATCTTTTTTGTATAGTTCTTTTGTATATCCTTGCCATCTCTTCTAAATATCTTCTGCTTCTGTTAAGTCCATTCCGTTTCTGTCCTTTATTGAGCCCATCTTTGCATGAAATGTTCCCTTGGTATCTCTAATTTTCTTGAAGAGATCTCTAGTCTTTCCCATTCTATTGTTTTCCCTATTTCTTTGCATTGATCACTGAGGAAGGCTTTTTTTAAAATCTCTCCTTGCTATTCTTTGGAACTCTGCATTCAGATCAGTATATCTTTCCTTTTCTCCTTTGCCTTTCACTTCTCTTCTTTTCTCAGCTAATTGTAAGACCTCCTCAGACAACCGTTTTGCCTTTTTGCATTTCTTCTTAGGGATGGTTTTAATCACTACCTCTTGTACAATCTTATGAACTTCTGTTCATAGTTCCTCAGGTACTGTCTTTCAGATCTAATCCTTTGAATCTATTTGTCGCTTCCACTGTATAGTCATAAGGGATTTGATTTAGATCATATGTGAAGGGTCTAGTGGTGGTTGTCCCTACTTTCTTCCATTTAGTCTGAATTTGGCAATAAGGAGTTCATGATCTGAGCCACAGTCAGCTCCTGGGGACGGATTTGTAGGTCTGGTTGTATAAAGACTTTGGGTGGGAACTGATCCCAGGATGGTTTGGCCTGGAACAGTAACCCCCTGTTCCAGGCACCCAGGAAGCTCTGTTTATTTTTCCTTATAGAGATGTGTGTGTGTGTGTNAATTTTCTTGAAGAGATCTCTAGTCTTTCCCATTCTATTGTTTTCCCTATTTCTTTGCATTGATCACTGAGGAAGGCTTTTTTTAAAATCTCTCCTTGCTATTCTTTGGAACTCTGCATTCAGATCAGTATATCTTTCCTTTTCTCCTTTGCCTTTCACTTCTCTTCTTTTCTCAGCTAATTGTAAGACCTCCTCAGACAACCGTTTTGCCTTTTTGCATTTCTTCTTAGGGATGGTTTTAATCACTACCTCTTGTACAATCTTATGAACTTCTGTTCATAGTTCCTCAGGTACTGTCTTTCAGATCTAATCCTTTGAATCTATTTGTCGCTTCCACTGTATAGTCATAAGGGATTTGATTTAGATCATATGTGAAGGGTCTAGTGGTGGTTGTCCCTACTTTCTTCCATTTAGTCTGAATTTGGCAATAAGGAGTTCATGATCTGAGCCACAGTCAGCTCCTGGGGACGGATTTGTAGGTCTGGTTGTATAAAGACTTTGGGTGGGAACTGATCCCAGGATGGTTTGGCCTGGAACAGTAACCCCCTGTTCCAGGCACCCAGGAAGCTCTGTTTATTTTTCCTTATAGAGATGTGTGTGTGTGTGTTTTCTGATCAGTTTGGCCCATTGTCCTTTATTTAATTTAATCTAGGAAACCTTACAAAACAAATCTTAACTTTTCTTCTACCAGTTAGCATTTAGAGGTTATACAGTTTAACATTTAGAGGGTTATACATATAACAAAAATGGAGAAGGAAAGGTATTTTATTGTACAGTTTTAACAATGATAATTTTATGTATTTCTGTTTGAGGTATGGACTCTACTACAAGCTTTGGCACCTCTATTATAATCTCTGGCACCTCAGTTCAGTTCAGTTCAGTTGCTCAGTCATGTCCGACTCTTTGCGACCCCATGAATTGCAGCACNTAAAGGTGATGGTTATAAATCATCATATTTGATTGTCATAATATCCCTGGAAAATGGTGCACAGGAAGTGTTGAGTGAGCCTGCCCTGATGCGTGTTTCTTAGCAGGATTTTCTGTATTCATGTTGTCTTAGAAAGGACTCTCCTTTAAAAGTGCAATGTAATGATTTGGTGCCAGGCTCTGCAGTCAGATTTCCTGGCTCTGCCACTTAACCTTGAATAACTGGATTAATTTTCTGCACCTTGATGTTCTCATTTGTATAAGAGAGACAACAGTAGTTTTTACTTCATGGGTTATTAGGAAGATTAAATGAGATAATATGCAGAATGCTTAGAAAATTGTATGGCTTGTAATAAGCACTCAGCAGTGTACACTATGGTATTATTTAAGCTGTTTTTAAAGGGCCCCACCCTCAAGAGATTCCTTGACTTATTTATGCTTTTGCTTTGCCTATGTGGGCTTACATATTTATTTAAAACCATAATCCTATATCAGAATGATTTTGACTTCAAGCAAAGGAAAACACAACTCAAAGTGACTTAGCAGTGAGGAAATCTATCCTCTAACCCATCTATTACGTCTAGAGACAGACCAGTCTCCAGGGTTGGTTGGTCGGTTTGTTCTCTCTGCTGCACCAGCCACTGTGGGCTTCATCCTACAGCTGGTTCCTTCAGCTTTGCAAGATGACTGTGAGTCAGTAAAGATAGTGTTTCCATTCTCGCCTGAAAAATCCCATGGACAGAAGAACCTGGCAGGCTACAGTCCAAAGGGTTGCAAAGAGTCAGACAAGACTGAGCAACTGAGCAAACACACAGTAAAAAGAGAAAGGAAATTCACAAGCATGAAATACAAGCCATTCCTTCTCATCTGATCAGGAGTACAGGTTGCACACGCCCTCTTCTGTACCACAGTTGCCAGGAGACTGCCCTGGGCAGGTTGACTTAAGCCTGAGCTCCCGAGCTATCACTACTAAGGAACATGGGATTGCCATGCACTTGGCCTGCTTGGTTAAGCCTAATCCCAGAGTTAGGGCTGGGTAGAGACGTGAACAGAACTGGGTTCCCTCAGGAAGAAAAGAGGGAGAAATAGATGCTGAGTAGGCAACCAACCATGTCTGATGTACAGATACAGTTTTGGGAAAGCAACATGATTTTGGATAACCATAATGATTCTTAGATTCTTGTTATTTTCAAAACAGATTATGTAAAAATGTCTTTTATCTCGAAGGTTAACTAATTCCATTATTTGTATGTTTCAGAAAATGTTAGCAAACTCAAGAAACTTGAATATTTGAATTTAGCCTTAAACAACATTGAAAAAATTGAAAATCTGGAAGGTAAGAACTTTATTCTAATAATGTATTAGTAATTAAAACTGATATTTAAAATTAGACTTAAACAATATTGCTTAAACAGTAGGTAGACTTTTCAAAGTAACATTTTTTACCTCAGTCTTATATTTGTCATTCTTGTTGGAAAAAGTCAGATGATAGTAAGATACATAAATTCAAAAGTGGAAGTCGCTTTGGCCCCTTCCTAACCCAGCTTCCTTCCCCGAGTCAGTGGTATTAACCCTCTGGTGTATAGAAGGTGATTTTACTACATTTTGCTATGTATCAACAGGATCATACTATGAATATTGTCTTCAAAATGAATTTCTTCCATGAAATTGCCTTGTTTTTCTGATATCCAGGAAAGGTGGGGAGGCCTGGGTAATGGAATGATTGTAGGCTGACTTATCCAACCATTGCTCTGCGGAGGGACACTTGGGTGGTTCCAGTGTTTTCCTCTAATAGCTTGGCTGCAATGAGCATCTTTCTACATTGCACTCTGTGTACATGTGTAAAATTTTTTCTAGGGTAGATTCTTAGAAATAGAATTCCTTGGTTTTAACAGGCATAGGTTTGGAAAATATTGTTCGCCAAAAAGGTTGCATTGATTTCCACTGGTACTGGTGGTCAACGTGAATACCCATTTTTCCCCCAGCTTCACTAATGCTTTTTATAAGCAGTCTTTTCTTAATGATCAGAAGACATTGTTCTCTAGCAAATTTTAAAATTTGTACCTCACTTGTTGATCTTCCACCTTTCAGATATTTATTGACTATTTATATTTTTTCTTCTGTGAATAACTGTTTCATAACTTTTGGCCATTTTTTCTACTGATTTTTCCTCGTATGCTCTTATACATTCCAGATATTAATACCTTGTTATATATGTTATAAAACTTTTCTCTCGCGTCTGCTACTTTTGTTTCAATCAAGATGCTGGTATTGTTCAGAAGTCTTATTTTTGAAATGGGTATACTCCAATTTATCAGTCTGTTTCTTTCTTCTTTATGATTTCTAAATACAAATATAGTCCATAAAAGTTCTAAGTATAATAATTTCATTCTTTCCATTTATTCTCTCTAATGTACTTCAGATTTATCATGTAAATGTTTCTAAATGGAAATATTTGGACCACTTAGTACTTTGAAATTTGAGATATAATTTATGTAATAGTCTATGGGGTCACAGAGTCAGACGTGACTTAGCGGCTGAACAACAACATAAAATTCACTGTCTGAAAATACATGATTCAGTGATTTTTAGTATATTTGCAAGGTTGTGGACCCATCATCACTACCTAATTCTGGAACATTTTCATCACCCTCAAAGAAATTCCCATATTCATTAGCATTCACTACCCATTCCCTTCCTATCCCAGCCTCTAACAACCCCTCATCTACTTTCTGTCTCCGTAGATTTCCCATCCTGAACATGTCCTGTAAGTGGAGTCAAACAACATATGGACAATCTTTGGTCTTCTGACTTCTTAGCCTAATGTGTCCAGGGTCCATCCATGTTTTAGGATGCATCAGTACTTAATCCTTTTAAGGGCTGAATAATATTCTAATAATGATAATAATATTCCAAATAATAATAATGATATTCAATAATATTCCAATATGGATACACCTCATTTTGTTTACCCTGTTCATTAGCTGATGCATATTTGAGTTGTGCCCACTGTTTGGTTATTATGAGTATAGCCTCTGTGAACATTAATGTACGAGTTTCTGCATAAACATATGTTTTCTATTAATTTAGTATACCAGGGCATGGAATTGCTAGGTCATATGGTAACTCTGGGCCTAATTCTATTTTCAGGAACTGCCAAATGTTTTCCAAAGCAATCACACCATTGACCATTCCTACTAGCAATTTATGAGGGCTCCAGTTTCTCTACATCCTGATGAAAACTTGTCATTTTCTGTTTTTATTTATTTATTTTTGTAGTAGCCATTCTAGTGGGTGTGGAGTGGTATCTCATTGTGGTTCTGATTTGCATTCACCCTTTGACTGTGTGGATCACAATAAACTGTGGAAAATTCTGAAAGAGATGGGAATACCAGACCACCTAACCTGCCTTTTAAGAAATCTGTATGCAGGTCAGGAAGCAACAGTTAGAACTGCACATGGAACAACAGACTGGTTCCAAATAGGAAAAGGAGTACGTCAAGGCGGTATATTGTCTCCCAGCTTATTTAACTTATATGCAGAGTACATCATGAGAAACGCTGGACTGGAAGAAACACAAGCTGGAATCAAGATTGCCGGGAGAAATATCAATAACCTCAGATATGCTGATGACACCACCCTTATGGCAGAAAGTGAGGAGGAGCTAAAAAGCCTCTTGATGAAAGTGAAGGAGGAGAGCGAAAAAGTTGGCTTAAAGCTCAACATTCAGAAAACGAAGATCATGGCATCCGGTCCCATCACTTCATGGGAAATAGATGGGGAAACAGTGGAAACAGTGTCAGACTTTATTTTTTGGGGCTCCAAAATCACTGCAGATGGTGACTGCAGCCATGAAATTAAAAGACGCTTACTCCTTGGAAGAAAAGTTATGACCAACCTGGATAGTATATTCAAAAGCAGAGACATTACTTTGCCGACTAAGGTCCGCCTAGTCAAGGCTATGGTTTTTCCTGTGGTCATGTATGGATGTGAAAGTTGGACTGTGAAGAAAGCTGAGCGCCGAAGAATTGATGCTTTTGAACTGTGGTGTTGGAGAAGACTCTTGAGAGTCCCTTGGACTGCAAGGAGATCCAACCAGTCCATTCTGAAGGAGATCAGCCCTGGGATTTCTTTGGAAGGAATGATGCTAAAGCTGAAACTCCAGTACTTTGGCCACCAGATGTGAAGAGTTGACTCATTGGAAAAGACTCTGATGCTGGGAGGGATTGGGGGCAGGAGGAGAAGGGGACGACCGAGGATGAGATGGCTGGATGGCATCACGGACTCGATGGACGTGAGTCTGAGTGAACTCCGGGAGATGGTGATGGACAGGGAGGCCTGGCGTGCTACAATTCATGGGGTCGCAAAGAGTCGGACACGACTGAGCGACTGAACTGAACTGAATGACTTAATGAGTTTGGGCATTTTAAAAATATGCTTATTGGCCATTTGTGTGTCTTCCTTGGAGAAATCTTTATTCAAAATCTTTGCCCGTTTTCTAACCAAGTTATTTGTTGTTCGACTGTTGAATTGTAAGACTCATTTTTATGTTTTGAATGCTAGAGTCCAATCAAATAAATGATTTGTTGATATATTCTCCCATTTTGTGGGTTTTCTTGTCAACTTCCTTTGGAAGTTGGAACCCAGTGGTTCTTTCTTCTTAAATAACTTTATTGAGGCTTAACTGATGTACAGAACTCTGCACGTGTTTAATGTATACCTTTGTTGAGTTTGGCCCTATGCACACACACATGAAACTCTCACCACAATCAAGGCAACAGGCCTGTGCATCACCTAGTTCCTCTGATCTCCCCTAGAACCCCCTTTAATCTCGTAGAACCTCCTACTAGATTGATCTTCCATGTCGCTTCACCTGTACCCCTTATTTAAACCATGTTGTCTTATTGTTCTATGTTCTGGGAGGTTTCCTGTTTTACTTTGGAGGCTTCTATTTTGTGCTGTTATTTTTTTCCCCCTCTGTGTCTAGTAACACTCAGTGTCTGCTGAAACCGCAAAGGGTTTGGTTGATTGGGTGCCTGTGTGGGCTTACTCTGCAGTTGTGAGGTTGTGTTTACACATCTAGCCTCCTGCCTGGCTGGCAGCACCACGTGGACTCGGTGCGAGTGGGTAGGGGCGTGGAGCAGGCAAACTGCTCTCCCCACTCTCCTCCCATCTGCCAAGAGCTATAATTAGGAGGACATTGCTTAGGTTATGTTGGAGTTTAGCCTATTTGTCTCACAGTGTCAACATTGGTATTTCAGTGGCCATCAAGGTTGTATATCAATAAAGGCATAAATATTCGTCATACATTTTTAATGTTCATCCTCAAAACCTACAGTGTCATCACTAAGAAAGCCCCCAAACCATCATCAGTGCTGGAGCTGAGATGCTTCTGTCCACCACTGGCATCTTTCTGCCTTAGGAATGGGGCCTTTGCTCCCTCTCAGATACCACTCTCCAGCCTGGCTGCCGTAGTCTCATGTGAATGCAGGAAATGACAAAATCTGCCTTATAGCTGTGCTCTGTAGTAGTGGAGTGTCAGTCTATGATGTCAGAGAGAGAATTTAAACTCTCGCTCCGCGTTGGCTTGTCCAGGGCTTGTTCTCTTCCTTAGCCAAGAATCCGAAAGGAGGTGGAGGGCTCTGGGTTTTGCGGTGTGTGTTGGCCACGGACCACTAGAGCGCAGCATTGTCAGTATTGTCTGAGCTTTGGGCGCTTGGTCCGCGGTGGACGCTTCCTCGTTTGGTGCTCTGCCTTCCAGCTGTAAGGCAGATGCGCTGGGCTCAGGGTTGCTTGGGGAGCTGGGCAGTAGGGAGGGATGGGTGCCTTATCTTTTGGCAAATGTGTACTTTTTGTTTAATTTAAATGTTTGAGGTAGAGAGGAGGGTGTATATACTCAGCTCACCTACTTGAGTCAATCTCAGTGTAATCTTAAACGTAAGCCGGATTTTTGTTTGTTCGTTTCGCTGGATGGCAAACCGTAACTGTATCCTTCTTTCTTTTTTTCTTATTGTGGATGCACCAGGATAGAATCAAGTGCCTATTTTTTTTCCATCTCTCCTCCTCATCCACCCTAACCTGGGAAGACAGGAGGGGCTTCTGTGAGTGTCCGCTCTCCTCCTCGGGAAATCACCGAGTTGGTTTCAGTGATGTTCAGACCCCTGTGGGCCATTGAGCTGGATCTTCTCAGCACAGAGGATAAAGGGTGGGACTCAGTAAAGGCAGGGTACCCTAACTCCAAAGAGGAGCTTTTCTCTGGCTGGCTAGTTCAGCAGGAATTATTCTTTCAAATGGCAGATGTGGCTTAATTGCTTATGTGTAAGCCTAGCAGAAGAAAAATTAAGATTCATCACTTTGAAAAACATAATGAACATTTGGAGGGTTCTGCATCTACAAAATTACAGCAAAATCCAAAAATTATCTGAATTTTTTAGTTTGTTGGAGTCTTCCAAATGTCAGTCTTTTCTTATATGGAAGAAGATAGAGTGAAAATATCTAAGTGTCCTAAAGTAAACTTAAGAAATACCAGGCAACCTGTGTCTTAAGTCAGACTACCCCAGATATATCCTTTACACTTCACATTTGTCTAGTTTCATATTCATTCTTCCTATAGTGGCTGAGTTCACATTATTATGCTTTAATGACTGAATTATCAAGTATATTGATGTGTTTTAAATAACTTTATTTTTTGGCACTTGAGGTGTTTTTAATTATGTTTGCTCTTGTGAATAGAACTGTTCTGAACATTTTTGCACAAATTACCTGTTCCCAGTTGATATATTTGACCAGGACCTTTTCTTCCCCAATGAAATTCTGGATCAAGAGGGAAAAAAAAGCACCTAAGAGCCTATTTTATGTATTGATAGGTTGAATGCTGAAAAAATATATATTTCTTCATATGATAACCTTACCAATATATTTAAAATTCAGTTTTGAAGATAAGAAGTTACTGACTCTCCTTCACCTATGTAGCTGAATCTCAAATATATAAAAGTGTTGAATTGTTCTTGTGTATTTTAGATATTCATCTTTTTAATGATTCATATTTTACCTTAGTAATATAACACAGTGATATCAAAGTGTATCACAGTGTATCAAAGTGATACAGTCTGATACAAAGTGAAACAAATCATGTCTAATACAAAATGGTGATGACATCAATAAACTCTAGACGTAAAGAAGGCAGAAAAGCTGTTTTGAGGAATAGAAAGTGAGAGGAAATGTGGAGAATTCAGTCTGGACATGTTGAATGTGGAGTATCTTGCAGACATGTAGAAATAGGAGTGTGATGTTCAGTTGGATGGTCAGATATAGGTTTCTTGTTTGGGAGTCGTCAGAATCCGGGGTTAGTAAAACCAGTGAACATGACTATTGTCATCAGGACCATAAGGAGAGGGGAGTATTAGGTCATTGATGGAAATCTGGGTTATATCCCCACTAATGGGGTGGAAAAGCCTGTAAAAGATCAAGAGGAATAAACGACGTTATAAAGAAGAACAAGGAGAAAGTAGTATCCCTGTTCCAAGATAGTTGGAGGATTTAAGGGACAGTCCATGATCGGTCCCATCATATGCAGCAGACTCTTCGAGTGACATAGTGTGTTGAAGAGGGTCTATTAGATCTGTCAGTGGGACGGCCTTGGGTCACCTTTCGAGGAGCAAGTCTACTAGAATAGTAGAATGTTGGGGGTGGAAGCCAGCTACTGTGGACAGAGCCACGGGGACTGAAATTGAAGAACCAGTGAATGTGGAGTCAAGGTGGCTTGCACTGTCTCAGCAAGCATTGCCTACCTCTCTAGATTCACTTCTTGGTGCCTTTGCACATTAAAAAATTTTTTCTACAATTTTCTTCTTTTTTTTTCCACACTGTACATAAGTTTAAAGTGAAATACCATGGGCATTTTTTATCACTTTATCCTGAAGACCTGGGTCAGCAACTATTACATAGGTACCCAGTAACTTCTGAAAAGATGGATGGATGAATAGAGGGTAAGAACCTATATCTGGAAGTGTTAAGTTAGAACTAACTTATTTGGAAGAGACTGGCTTTGGGTATGACTACAGAGGAGGGACATGTGGGATTCTAAACAAGGTGGAGACAGGTGCTAGGATCGATAAGGGGGCGAGAACACAATCATTCAGTGGGATTGGCTCCATCATACAGCCTTTAGAAATGATAGGCACCTTGCCATCGGCGACACGATTGCAGAGCTATGGACCAATCTGAATTCTGACTGGATTCAGAACCAATCTGGTTCATATTGGTGAAGTTAATATAAGATATCAGGAAATGAAGTTTACCCTAAGTTTTATAGCCACAAAACAATGACAGAAAAGCAGTGTATAATCAGGAAGCCTGTAGGAAAAGTGGAGTATGTAGAAGTTTGAAGAAATGAGCACAGAGCAAGAAAGAACTGGGTTGTCAGCTGGTGATGGTTCTCTAGATATTGATGCCTACCAAATCTGCCATATTAATCCAGCACTTGTGAGCCAGTCACATGGGGAGACAGCCTTATGTGAACCTCTCCCACAAGGCTGCCCTACAAACGAAGTCAGCTCTTCTTTGGCTGGTAGTGAGGAAGGTAAACTCACTGCCCGTGGAAACTGTAGGCACTTGTGCCAAGAAGCCACGTGAGAAGCAGACAGGTGATAACTGGGCTGGTTCTCATCCTGCTGCTGCGGCTAAGTCGCTTCAGTCATGTCCGACTCTGTGCGACCCCATGGACTGCAGCCCACCAGGCTCCTCCATCCATGGGATTTTCCATGCAAGAGTACTGGAGTGGGGTGCCATCGCCTTCTCCGGTTCTCATCCTAGCTCATGGTTATCAAGTCTTCCTATGGGGCAGGCACTGTGCTAAGTACTTCACACGAATCATCTTTTATTGTCTTCATTAGCATCTCTGAATCGGGTACCAATACCATTATAATTGCAGACGAGAAGACTGAGGCTTTTGACTTTTGCAAAATCACACAGCAAGGATGTGTCAGAGTTAGTACTTGAACTCAGGTCTGTCGAATTCCAAGGTCTCCACTCCTAACTACCAAGTGCTCATGGAATTCAGATGAGAGGAGTCAATTCAAACTTGAAATTGATTCAAATTTCTATATCATCTGGCTATCTCTGCAATAAAGTTGGGTGGGCCACATTGACTACAGAGTCTGCTCAGTGACTTATCCTTTTTTCTGTCATCCCTCTGAGGACCACACTCGTATTCGTTCCATTTGTTCACACCTTCGGTTCAGTGCTCGGTGGTCTTGGAGCCACTGCGTCTCTTTGGTGACTTCATAAAGATGAATTCTGAGGCTTGATTTTATGGAATGCCTTCTGTTTGGGGGAATTCCCACCATCACCCTTTGCGTTGAGATGAGTCCTAACCACTGTACCTGGTAAAATTCTCAGGCCCACAGATTCCAGTGCCTTCTTTAAAGGGACGTTTGTTCTGATGCAGCGCCCACCCCAGCAGCAGCTTATACCTGACCTTCTTCACCTGAGTTAGTAACTGAATCCAAACGTCAACAGCCCAGAGTTTGCAGGTGTGGGCAAGAAGATTTCCTTGGACCTGAGGGACTCAGGGATTGAAAGTAAAGGGAAACACAGAAAAGTGAATCAAGACTAAGCCTTTTTTTAACATTAAAAAATGTTATTTATTTTAATTGGAGGATAATTACTTTACAACATTGTGATAGTTTTTGCCATACATCAACATGAGTCAGCCACAGTCATGCATATGTCCCCTCCCTCTTGAACTTCCCCCCAACCTCTCTCCCGACCCCATCCTTGGTCAGCAGTGCAGTTAATGAACAGACTTCAAATACCTGCAGCTGTTACTTCTGTGATGTGCTACTGTACACGTTTTAGTACCTGGGTGATTTTTCGGGCTTTGCTTTCTTTTCCTTTCTCCCACCAGGCTGTGAAGGGCTGACAAAGCTTGACTTGACAGTGAATTTCATCGGAGAGCTGAGCAGTGTTAAAACCCTCCAAGGCAACATCCACCTGAAGGAGCTCTTTCTCATGGGAAACCCCTGTGCTGACTTTGACGGCTACAGACAGTTCGTGGTGGCAGCTCTTCAGCAGCTAAAGGTATGCTTTATCTCCATGATACGAAATTCTCAGAAAAAATGAAAACAAGCAACTACACAGTGATTCCTGATTTATTCCCAGCGTTTTCAGAGAATGTGTTGTTTTAGAGAATGGAATATTCCAGAAAAATCCAAATGAATTCTTTGGCTCGCTGAACTTCAAAAAAATTTTTAATAACTCTAATAAAGTTTGGAAAAATAAACGGGCATATTTTTCTCCTTTCTCATTCAAAACGCACAGAGTTGAACTGAGCTTTATTGATGAGTTCAAGTCTGTTATAGAGGGCGTCCATTATTACTAAGAGCTCACCAAAAGCTCAGGGCTTTTGAGGTGGCTACGTGGGTTCTGTCCCTGAGTCAGGAATATCCCCTGGAGGAGGGCATGGCAACCCACTCCAGTATTCTTGCCTGGAGAATCCCATGGACAGAGGGGCCTAGGTGGGCTACAGTCCATGTGGTCTCATAGAACTGGACACATCTGAGTGAGTTCATACTCTTAAACTCCTGTGCCTTTTTTTTTTACACTGTTGCTTTTTATTAACTCACTTGCTATGTTAATTCTCAAGCTTTTGTGTGCTTTGGAATACTTAGATAGGGTTCGTGTTCACTGTGCCCCGTCCCTGCCATCCCCCTGCCCAAGTGCCCCATTCGGTAGGTCTGAAGGGCACCCAAGAGTTTGCATTCAGAACAGGCTCTCAGGTGACTCCGATGCCACCGGTCCAGGGACCTCGTTCAAGAACTGCGGCTCTGTGTGTTAATCTCCTCTGCTGCATCTCCCCATATCTGATGATTTTGCAAACCAGGAAACAACACATGGTTTCTAGACAAGTCCTACACCTGAAAACATTTAGGTAGTCCTATTAATGTTTAGGTGTTGTAACTCCAAGAGCTCCTGACCTGCATGTGTTGGTCTGGAACCGCTCGCCTTCTCCAGTGAAGTGTGGAACTGGCCTCCGTACACAGAGGGCAAGGAGAGGCCAGAGAAAGGGGCAGCCTCTCTGGAGACAGACTGGCAGGCGGCGGGTCTAATAAGCAAGGAAGCTTCCTTACCAAGCTTGTTCTGGGCAACAGGACGAGGAGGGCTCTGCACCCGCCAGCTAGACTCTCACAGGTTTGTAGAGAGGCCTTAACTGGGTTCAGTCCACAGGGTCTCAACAGAACCTTCCTCTCTCAAGGCTGCGCCCCTGGAACAGCTCCTAGTGTGGGAACGATGGGCAGAGCATGCCTTGCAGGACAGGGGAGGGATGAGGAGCCTGTGATCACCCAGGTCCAGCTTGCAGGCCAGCAGGCGCATCCTCGTGACCCGCGCCCCCAGCAGCGGGAGCAGCATTTTGCCTCTGCGCAGAGAACGTGTGGAGGCCCTGGCTTTCTTCCAGGCCTTGTCCTCCATCCTCAGAGGACATTTGTGTTTAGACTGCTGTCTTCTGTGTAGGCAAAATTGCTGGATTAATAGAATACATTTTTTTTCCCAATGTAAAATGTCTTTGATTAAAAGAATAAGCGACTCAGATAATTGAATCTAAAACATATATTTAGAATGATGATATAGTAGCTCAGACATCGTCCAGGCCAGTCATCATTGTACAAGCACTTCCTGAAAAAATGAACTGATGAGAAGCAGAATTTTAGAGACAGGGATGCTGTGCGCCCTCTCCCAGGAAGGGTGTGGGGCCGTCAGCCCAGCTGGGCCTGGCCAGCCCTGCAGTGTCGGGCTAGGGGTGTGTGAGCCACCAGACAGGAGCCTGAATCATGGGTCGGGGCTGTTCCAGGGGCTTGGCACACAGCACCTCTGATGCTCCTGGGCCCTTGCAGGGAGATGATTAGAGGCGTCCTGAGATGAGGAAGCCTGGCCTTGGAGAGCCGGGGCTCCTTGTTTAAGGTGACACCCCTGACAGGTGGCCCCAGTGGGATTGGAGCCTAGAAAGCCCACTGTTCTCACAGTAACTGCACTCCCTGCTCCCCTCTGGGTTCATGTTCAGGTCAAGTCTTTCCTTCCAGAAAGACTGGTGTCATTCAGCTGCTACAACAGGCAACAGCCTCTCTTTGAAAATAGTACTCATACATGTGTTTACTAGTATTTAAAAATAGGCTGATAAACTTCAGAATCTTTTTTTTTTTAATTGGGGGAAAATTGCTTTGCAATGTTGTGTTCCTTTCTGCCCTACAACACCATGAATCAGTCATAATCAGTCATATCCCCACCCCCGTGGGCCTCCCTGCCCCATCCCTTCCCACCCGTCGAGGTCATCACGGAGCACTGAGCTGAGCGCCCTGTGCTGTCTGCAGCTCCCCACTAGCTCCCCACTAGCTCCTCACTAGCTCCCCACTGGCTTCCCACTGGCTGGCTGTGTATACCGCGGTGTGTATGCGTCAGTGCTACGCTCTCAGTCCATCCCACCCTTGCCTTCCCCCAGCATGTCCACAAGTACATTCTGTACATCTGTGTCTCCATTCCTTCCTGCAAATAGATTCATCAGTACGTACCATTTCACTGAAAGCTTGTTATCTACTTTAACAAGAATTGTCCTAACTGATGTCTTATTTCCTAGGGCTATGATAACAAAGTTCTACAAACAGGGTAGCTTGAGCATCAGGAATTTATCTCATTGTTCTGAAGGCTACAAGTTGTAGATCAAGGTGTGGGTTGGTTCCTGGGCCCACTTGCCTTAGAGTTCAGTTTTGTGTAATATACAAAAGCCCTTTCTCGTACAGAGCATTTGGGACTTCACCTGAGATATTGAAATTCTTAACACAATGAGCAGTTACAAAATTAATGTATTTTGAGAGCTTGTCATTAATAATCAGTTTCCACAGAAGACCTACTTATTGTTAGTACCAGTAAAGATGCTTTGTAAACTGTATTATTTGTGTGAAGTAAAACACTGATTTAGATCAAAGTTCCTGAAATTTCCCATTAATTACTTTGCTTTCAACTCCGTATCACTGAAGTGTATTATTTATTATTTCTAGTCTTACAAGTAAANATTTTGCCTCTGCGCAGAGAACGTGTGGAGGCCCTGGCTTTCTTCCAGGCCTTGTCCTCCATCCTCAGAGGACATTTGTGTTTAGACTGCTGTCTTCTGTGTAGGCAAAATTGCTGGATTAATAGAATACATTTTTTTTCCCAATGTAAAATGTCTTTGATTAAAAGAATAAGCGACTCAGATAATTGAATCTAAAACATATATTTAGAATGATGATATAGTAGCTCAGACATCGTCCAGGCCAGTCATCATTGTACAAGCACTTCCTGAAAAAATGAACTGATGAGAAGCAGAATTTTAGAGACAGGGATGCTGTGCGCCCTCTCCCAGGAAGGGTGTGGGGCCGTCAGCCCAGCTGGGCCTGGCCAGCCCTGCAGTGTCGGGCTAGGGGTGTGTGAGCCACCAGACAGGAGCCTGAATCATGGGTCGGGGCTGTTCCAGGGGCTTGGCACACAGCACCTCTGATGCTCCTGGGCCCTTGCAGGGAGATGATTAGAGGCGTCCTGAGATGAGGAAGCCTGGCCTTGGAGAGCCGGGGCTCCTTGTTTAAGGTGACACCCCTGACAGGTGGCCCCAGTGGGATTGGAGCCTAGAAAGCCCACTGTTCTCACAGTAACTGCACTCCCTGCTCCCCTCTGGGTTCATGTTCAGGTCAAGTCTTTCCTTCCAGAAAGACTGGTGTCATTCAGCTGCTACAACAGGCAACAGCCTCTCTTTGAAAATAGTACTCATACATGTGTTTACTAGTATTTAAAAATAGGCTGATAAACTTCAGAATCTTTTTTTTTTTAATTGGGGGAAAATTGCTTTGCAATGTTGTGTTCCTTTCTGCCCTACAACACCATGAATCAGTCATAATCAGTCATATCCCCACCCCCGTGGGCCTCCCTGCCCCATCCCTTCCCACCCGTCGAGGTCATCACGGAGCACTGAGCTGAGCGCCCTGTGCTGTCTGCAGCTCCCCACTAGCTCCCCACTAGCTCCTCACTAGCTCCCCACTGGCTTCCCACTGGCTGGCTGTGTATACCGCGGTGTGTATGCGTCAGTGCTACGCTCTCAGTCCATCCCACCCTTGCCTTCCCCCAGCATGTCCACAAGTACATTCTGTACATCTGTGTCTCCATTCCTTCCTGCAAATAGATTCATCAGTACGTACCATTTCACTGAAAGCTTGTTATCTACTTTAACAAGAATTGTCCTAACTGATGTCTTATTTCCTAGGGCTATGATAACAAAGTTCTACAAACAGGGTAGCTTGAGCATCAGGAATTTATCTCATTGTTCTGAAGGCTACAAGTTGTAGATCAAGGTGTGGGTTGGTTCCTGGGCCCACTTGCCTTAGAGTTCAGTTTTGTGTAATATACAAAAGCCCTTTCTCGTACAGAGCATTTGGGACTTCACCTGAGATATTGAAATTCTTAACACAATGAGCAGTTACAAAATTAATGTATTTTGAGAGCTTGTCATTAATAATCAGTTTCCACAGAAGACCTACTTATTGTTAGTACCAGTAAAGATGCTTTGTAAACTGTATTATTTGTGTGAAGTAAAACACTGATTTAGATCAAAGTTCCTGAAATTTCCCATTAATTACTTTGCTTTCAACTCCGTATCACTGAAGTGTATTATTTATTATTTCTAGTCTTACAAGTAAACTCCTCTTGGGGCTGATTCAAATTGCAACTTTGGGATAAATGCACTGTGCTGGCTGTTTTTGTTGTTTTTGTTGTTGTTGTTCCAGTGGTTGGATGGTAAAGAAATCGAGCGTTCAGAAAGGATTCAGGCATTACAGAACTTCCCAGTAGTTGAACAACAAATCAGAGAGCAGGAGAAAGCTTACTGTCTTAAGCGAGCCAAGGACAAGGAAGAGGCTCAGAGGAAACTGAAGGAGGAGGAAAACAAAGGCGAGACAGGGAGAAGTCACACAGGCTCTGACGGACACCGGCACGTGGACCTGAGTGCTCCCCTGTGGGTAAATGGAGTGTCCTTTCTGGTTAACTCATGTTGAAAGCAAAACTTATGTTAAAAAGGTCTCTTCTCAAGGTGCTTACAGTGCCACTTAGAGTCCAGTGATTGATTTGAAGAGTAAATTATGATGTGAATTTTGGGGAAGACCACGTATGATCATCCCATTGTTTGTGACCATTCGGTGAGGTTTTCTTCCCTTGAGGGGGTGGAGGGGGAGCCTTTATAAACTAAAAGCTTTAATTCTCATCTAAAATTATCCTTAGACAAATCTCTCTGAAAGATGCACAGGAAAGCTGAATTAGCAGGTGTACTTTGATTTATAAAGTAGGAATATTTTAGAAAAGTTAAATGCAAATCATGTTATTATAAATTGAGCAATTTTGATTGCATAAGATGTTCTGTTTTGTGAATTATATCATAAATGCATTTTTAATGTGATTAATATGCCCCTAATTGGCCGTTTTTACAAACATGAATTTTTCATGCTTGCTCATTTTAAGGGAATTGCAACTGTACTCAGTTGATTTGATTCCATACAATAAAATCTTTCAATATTTTGATAACAGAATCTCTTAAACTTGGGAAAATAATAATTATAATGTATTTCAGACATACATAAATGTTAAAAAAATAATAAATAGGCAGCTATAGCTATTGTGTGCGCCACCACTCACACTTATTAAATGTTAATAGTTGGCATGTCTGCCTTTTTTTTTTTTTAATAAATAGAATATCGATAGAGAAGCTCCTTCAGTGTTTCTCCCCCATCCCTCTCCTCCTTTCATCCTGTGGCATCCACCATCCTAAAGTCAGTACTTTAGTAGTGTTTGGTACAATGTCAATCCCACTGTATTGTCATATATTTACCCACATAATTATGTAGTACTTAATAGTGCTTAACCAGGAGGAGTTTTATGTTGTTTTGGTTTTTTTCTTAGCATGAATGATATCTTTCTACAGCTTTGCTTTTCATTCAGTATTATGTTTTTGCTCTTTACACATATGAAGACATGTAAGACAAGTTCATTCATTCTAGCTGTGGAATAAAATTCCATCAACTGAATAAATCACAATTTATCTCAGAGCGGGCATTCAAAATATTTGACAGTGAGTAATTCTTTGGCCTTGACAGATGAGAATAAGCACCAGCTCCAGCAATCTGTGTGGCCCTAGTTTGAGAACATAGGAAGGAAGGAAGGAAGGAGGAAGAGAAGGAGGAAGGGAGTGAGGCAGGAGGAGGGTCAGCTGAAGATCAGCCCTGATGCAGCCACTCCTCTTTGGGGGGCTGTATAAGTGGTTTTCCATTTCTCATTTTTTTCACACAATGGTGCACATGTCTCCTTGTGCAAGTACGGAAGTTTCTGTAGTATATATTCAGCAGTGACATTGCTGCATATTAACTGTAAACATCATTTCAACTTTATATGCATTGCCCAATAGTTTTTAAGTTAAGTCGCTCGCTCAGTCGTATCCGACTCTTTGCGACCCCGTGGACTGTAGCCCACCAGGCTCCTCTGTCCATGGGATTCTCCAGGCAAGAATACTGGAGTGGGTTGCCATTTCCTTCTCCAGGGGATCTTCCCGACCCAGGGATCAAACCCAGGTCTCCCACATTGCGGCCACACGCTTTAACCTCTGAGCCACCAGGGAAGCCCCAATAGTTTTTTAAAGTGTACTAATTTAAACTCATATATCAGCAGCGTTGGAGAGTTCCTAATCTTTTGTCAGTAGTAAATAATGTGGTTTTTAAAACATTGGCCAATCACGTTGGTTGTTAAATAGCATCTCATATTTTAATTTGCATTTCTAGAAGTAAGAGTGAGTTTCAGTATCTTAAATGTCTTCTTATATGCTTATTAGCTATTTAGATTTCTTCTGTTCAGGACTTCCACCTATCTTAAATAAGTTGTAAGGTTTTTTTCTTACTAATTTATAGCTCTTTTATATTCTAGATGCAAATTCTTCCGTGGTTATGAGGTTTGCAAATACCTTCTTGCAATCTGTCAGTGACTTGTCTTTAATTTCGATAAGTGCTTTTGTTTTCTAGAATTTAGACATATTAATGTAGCTAAACTTATTTTATACATTTTGATCTTGTTTATGAAATTTTTCAGTACCCGAATGTCATATTTGTCTATCTGGGGTTAACTTTTGACAACAGTGTGGGGTAGGGTGTTCATCATTTCCCGCACAGCATTCTCTGTTTCAGCCCATGTGGTAAAGTGCCATTCTTCTCCCAGATTATGTTCCCTGCTTTTGTGAGTCATGGGCCCATTTCTGGGCTCCCTAGATTCTTCCATGGGAGTACTCCCACATGGTTTTAATTTCTATAAATCTTCATTTTTGCTAGGAGATATTCTCCTGTTTCAAAATCATCTTGATACTTCTCATCTCTTTTTTACTCTTTTGTGAGGGTTTTAGAGTCAGGCATTCAAACTCCCCCCAAACCCTAGTGTAATTTTGATTGAAATTGCATTGAGTTTATACGTTCATAAGGGGAAAGTTGACACCTTCAGGACATTGATTCTTTCCTTGCTGAACTTTGGGGTAGTTCTATTTATTTAGACCATTGGAGTCCTTCAGTAAGTTTTTATAATTTTCTCTTTAAAGACTTTACATTATTTCTTATTATATTTTTTTCCAAGTATCTTGTAGAATGGGATTTTAAAGACTGATTGGTTATTGAGTCTTTCTGATGTATACAGAGTCATATAGTATTAAGAAATCTTGGTGGCACTAGTGGTAAAGAATCTGCCTGCCAGTGCAGGAGGCATAAGAGGCACAGGTTCGATCCCTGTGTCAGAGGATCCCCTGGAGAAGGGAACAGCTGCCCACTCCAGTATTCCTGCCCGGAGAATTCCATGGACAGAGGAGCCTGAAGGGCTACAGTCCTCAGGGTCCCACAGAGTTGGACTCGACAATGGCACCCCACTCCAGTACTCTCACCTGGAAAATCCCATGGACGGAGGAGCCTGGTGGGCTGCAGTCCATGGAGTCCCGAAGAGTCGGACACAACTGAGCTACTTCACTTTCACTTTTCACTTTCATGCATTGGAGAA
>SJYX01020514.1:0-114742 GCA_006410675.1 Oreotragus oreotragus | reverse complement strand
TTTCTGCAAATGTGGGATTGGGGATCTTTTTTAAGAACAAAAATGGACTTATATTTTATATGTTTGTTCTCACTAAATCATCATCAACACTTTTCTACAACTTTTTAGATGACTTTTTAGTAAAGAGTGAACACATTTTTTAATAGATGCACAATATCTCATAGTGTGAACATACCACAGTCAGTCCAATTATTCCTCCATTGATGGACATTCACAATTGTTACAGCGTCTTGCCTTTGCAGATGATGCTGTGATAGGCATCCTTTCACATAGATCCTTATTTACTGGTATTTTTATTTCTATAAAATAGGTTCTCTTTGGCATTTTAAAAACTATAATTTTAGCTAAAGTAGAAGCTGTATACACAAATGGAGAATTGACAGTTAGCTGAGTAAATCATGCATAAAATAGACTCATTTAAACATTCATGGCTATTTCACGAAAAGGAGTTTTCTTCCCCATTCAAATGATCTGGCAAATTGTCTTGGTCACGTTTTGGCCTTACAGATATGGGTATATAATCACACAGAAATCTGGCTCAATTGTCAGCTCCCAGCCATGGACTTCATCACAGTGAATCGATGTATTCACGAGAATGCCATTAATTTTTCTGAAACTGTCTCACATATTAATTGCTTTTATATTATCTTTGTGTATTTTTTTCTCTCTCCTTCCCCTTGTTCCCACCACCTCCAATACTAAGTGAAAAGAAGAAGAAAGTGAAGCCACCCAGGATTTTGGTCACCGAGGACGGGAGGGCCCTGAACGTGAATGAACCCAAGTAAGTGGGATCAAGTGGAGACTTGAAGACGCGAAACATGTGGTATTGGTCACACCATGGCTTCAAGGACACATTTGCTCAGATATCTGACCGCTCTTAATGAACCAGAAGAACCTAATGAGAATGTCATTTTGTACATATTTAAAAGCAGAGTGGCATTATGTTTTCAAGTACATAATGTTACGTTCCATTCTGTCAGCATACAAAAAGTGATCTAGACATAAGGAAATCTTAGTTATTTCTGTATCCCCTGAAAGTTTTGACCATGTACAACCTTTTCCCCGAAAATTTCAAGTGCCTCGTTGTGTTTTTTAATTTTTAAAACTCTCCCATGAACAAGCTAGCTGAGAATCCTGATCACCTGTACACCTGCTTTATACTCTGGAGCTCATCTGCAGAACTTTCGAGAGCTAAGACAAGAAATTGATATAAATTCCTCAATGGAGTTAATGAGGGGGAAAACATTCCAACTAGAAATCCTCACATATAATGGTATCTTTTGTTGTTGTTCAGTTGCTAAGTCGTATGCAACTCTTTGTGACCCTGTAGACTACAGCCCGCCAGGCTCCTCTGTCTTCCGCTGTCTCCCAGAGTTTGCTGAAATTCACGTCCACTGAGTTGGTGATGCTGTCTAACCATCTCATCCTCTGCCAACCCCTTCAATTTTGCCTTCAGTCTTTCCCAGCATTAGGGTCTTTCCTAATGAGTGGGCTCTTCGCCTCAGGTGGCCAAAATATTGGAGAAGCCCATAGTAGTATCTAGCTATTTTAAAATTAAAACTAGAAAGCAGGCAGAGAAGGCCTTTGGTAGTCAAAATACAGACTGACAAGCCTCTGAACTCAGTCTTGTTGGCTTCATTTCATTACTCACAATGTCTACTTTGACCATTTCACTTGTTGTGCCATTAGCATGATAGAGGTGGTACAGTCCTGATCACTCTTGGGTGTCATTGACTCATCTTCGCAGCAGTCGTACGTGACAGGCGATATTTCTTCTTCCCAGGTCCAGGACCTGAACTGAGAGGCGAATGACTCACACGAGGTCACATAGCCAGTTGGTGGTGTGTCTGACTTGCCTGTGCTTGCCTAATTCTAGTGGTGTCCATGATCAAGTTTGTAATCTCACCCCAACCCCACCACACACACACACACACACACACACACACACACACACACACACACACACACACACACACACACACATCTTCTTTGTCCAGCAGGCATGAATACATGATGCTAAGCTCTGGGGATGCAGAAGTGAATATGACAGATTTCTGCCTTCAAGTAACTTAAAAATCTAGTGGGGAGACAGTCTCTCTTCAACCTACAGCAGGGCTTGAAGGAAACCCTCTGGACTCTGTGTGCCCCTAGTAAGACCCCTGAAGCTTCTTCAGTCCCATCACTTTCATATTCTGCATTCACAACATTTCTATATTCGGTCACATCTTTTCAAGTCTCAGCCATGTGCTCGATGGAACACATTTGACCAAACTGATCATTCCTTTCCTTCTCGAAGCACTGTCTTCCCCTTGCTCCTGATTCTTTGACCCTCGTACCTTCTCATCATCCTCTGCTTTGCTGGCCTCTGTCTGTCTGGTCTCCTGAATGCCCTGGGCCCAGCTCCTCCTCTGTCTTCTCTTTCCTCATCCGCTCTCTCGCGATCTCACCAAATCCCATGGCTTGAAAGAAGTTTTCATTCCTCGCAAGCAGACCTGATCTCTTCCCTGAGCTCGGGACTTGTGTATTCAGTTAGCTGTTTGAGATCCTGTGTGGACATAAGCTGGACATGGTAGGCTCATGCTGACTAAAGCAGATACCCTCGCTTCCACGCCCACGACCACTTCCCATCAGAGCCTTCGTGCCCGTTGGTGTCCTCTGGCTTGGGAGTGAGCATCCACTGGGTGTCAAGAGCAATACCTCAGATTCGTCCTCCATCCTTCTCTCTCTCACAGTGAGCCCACGAGCTCTTCCTCCAGAATTACCAGAATCCCACCCCTTCTCATTCACCTCCTCACCACCCACTTAGAGGACATCAGCCTCCTCGTCCCTGGACAGTTGCAGTAGTCATTGAGTGCTCTCCCTGGTCATTTGTTGGCCACCTACCACCTCTTCTGCTCAGCAGAAGAGAGAGGGGGAAAGGAGGGAAAGGGCACTCAGTCCCCCTCTTAAAGAAGGCTCCTAGAAAGATGAACGCTTTCCTTCAGAACTGAAGCAGATGATCTCATTCAGCAGCCGGGAAAGCTGGAGAACATGGTCTTCACCCTGCAGAGCCGCATTCATCACGCAAATCAGGGGTCCTGTCGCCACGGGTGAAGGGGGAGCAGACAGTGGGGAGTGAGTATCAGTGTCTGCCATAGCAAAAGTGAAAGTCACTCGGTCGTGTCCGACTCTTAGCGACCCCATGGGCTATACAGAAAACCTCTCTGAAATTACCCTCCGAGAAATACGTGAAGGGAGAGTTTAAGTTGGTGGCTGGAAAATGGGGCAATAAGCAATCAAGGCAGACGAGAAAACACCTATAATAAAAGTCCCAGAGATGAGATCAAAAACACATGGGTCATCTGTGCACCCAAAGGAGTGGCCCCCTTCAGGGCTGCTGGAAGTAGTGAGAGCGACCACAAGCAGACCCCCTGCTGGCAGCAAACTGAGGGCTACTGGTACATCTTCCCAAACAATTTAGCCTGCACTCTTTAACATTGCTGGGTTATGTACTTTACAGAATACGACGATAACTGAAATGCTCAGAATGAAATTGACCAGGTAATTCTGATCAGTGCATCAGCAGTATGGAAGTTACACCTAGGACTCAGCCTCACGGTCCAGCTAAAAGACTTAAGGCTTTGAGATCCTGCCTCCCAGATTCATGTGACCTCTTTCCCGGCTATGTCAGCCCTCTCTGAGCCTCTGTTTCTTTTCCTACAAAATGGAGGTGATGGGTCACAGGCAGCATTTCTGGGGAAGTGAAAAGGTCACCGATGAAAGAAAAAAAAAAAGACAAGACTGTTTAAAAATGAAGAAATTGTGTGCTATTGGATAATGGCAAGCAGATGCAACATGTGGTCCTCCGGCAATAATTCCGCGTTTCAGTTTGCTTCTAGCAAATCCGAATGAAGAGGGAAGAAGAAAACTTTAACCACCAGATGTCTCTGTCTCTGCACCGATGCTGATTTTTTATATCTAGTTGAAGATTCTCATATGGAAACCATGTAAACAGAAATAATTTATAAATATGTTGTAGGCTTCTGTTGAAATTGTTAAACTCTGAGACATTTTATTGACCAGCCACCAAAATAAGTGTGCCATTGAAGATGAGGGTATAGTTACTAGTAAATTTCCTTTTAATATTGGGGTGGGGTTATCTATCAAGTATTGCTAAAGACATCCTTTTGTTTCTTCCCCCTAAATGGATTTTTCCTTAGACTTGACTTCACTTTGAAAGATGATGAAAAGCGTAACCAGATCGTCCTGGACTTGGCCGTGTATAGGTAAAGATATTTTACCATGTGTTTAAAGAGTGGCCTTTCTGTTTTCCTTCTCATTCACAGTCTCTTGAGTTCTGAAACGTGAACATCAGCCTCTTTATCGTGTCCAGAGTCCTGCCAGGTTTCACCCACCACACTCCCTTCCTGCCCCTGGAACCTGCATCCTGACTGCTGCTCTCCCCACCCCTACCCCACGCCAGCTCTCCTTGGCTGTGACACTTGCTCCGCCAGCCCATGTCACCTTCCACCATTCCTTGCTGAAGTCAGTTAAAGACACTCAGCCATCTGCCTCAATTCTCGAAGATGCCAGGTTCGTCTGGCTCACTCCCTCTATCCAACTGCTTATTTCAGGATCCACATACATGGTGTTTCTGTTTCTCCAGCCCTTTCAGACCCATTGATGCCCCAGGACCTCTGTGCAGGCACCTCTGTCTGCGTCACTCTCACCCCAGGTCTGACGCCCAGAGCCTCTGTGCAGGCGCCTCTCTCTGTCTGTGTCTCTCTCACCCCAGGTCTGACGCCCCAGGGCCTCTGTGCAGGCACCTCTCTCTGTCTGTGTCTCTCCCACCCCAGGACTGACACCCCAGGACCTCTGTGCAGGCGTCTCTCTCTGTCTGCTCTCACTCCAGGTCTGACGCCCCAGGGCCTCTGTGCAGGCGCCTCCCTCTGTCTGTGTCTCTCTCACCCCAGGTCTGACGCCCCAGGGCCTCTGTGCAGGCGCCTCCCTCTGTCTGTGACACTCTCACCCCAGGTCTGATGCCCCAGGACCTCTGTGCAGGCGCCTCCCTCTCTCTGTCTGCTCTCACCCCAGGTCTGACGCCCCAGGACCTTTGTGCAGGCACCTCCCTCTCTCTGTCTGCTCTCACCCCAGGTCTGACGCCTCAGGGCCTCTGTGCAGGTGCCTCCCTCTGTCTGTGACACTCTCACCCCAGGTCTGACGCCCCAGGGCCTCTGTGCAGGTGCCTCCCTCTGTCTGTGACACTCTCACCCCAGGTCTGATGCCCCAGGGCCTCTGTGCAGGCACCTCTGCCTGTGTCTCTCACCCCAGGTCTGACGCCCCAAGGCCTCTGTGCAGGCACCTCCCACTGCCTGTGTTGCTCTCACCTTAGGTGTCCTGATGACCTTCAGGCCTCCATTCAGATGTCACTTTATCAGAGAGGCCTCTCTGCGTACCGCGAGCATCCAGTCTAGACCAGTACCTGCCTGCTCCAGCACTTCCTTCCACCTCGCCCTGCTTCTTGATTTCCACCTGAAGAACTCTAAATTTCCTTGTAGTTTGAAAACTGTGAAGTTGAGGCAGAAGCTTGTGTGTGTTCCTCCCTGTTTATATCTCCAGCACCTAAAGCAGCGCCTGACACCTGTCAGGAGCTCAATAACAACACGACTGAATGAATGAATGATTACTGATGATGCAGTCGGTGGACGTTTACACTGTAATAATGGCGTTTGTCTCTCTGAGGGATTTTGCTGGATGCTCTGTCTTATTTAACCTCTCAGTAATCCGGTGACTTGGAAGGGCTTGTTATCCTGGAATTACGCAAGTTGGGTTGGGGGGTGAGTCTTGTCAAAGTAGACACAGTAATTGCAGAAGTCAGGATGTGACCCCTTAGGCCCAGGCCCAACATTGCATTTTTTAACTGTGGTAAAATACACATAGCAATCTTAGGAAACAGGTACTATTTGTATCCTCATTTTACAGGTGAGACTACAGAGGCTTAGAAAGGTTAAGGCGTATGCTCCAAGATAATCAAGCGGGAGGGGAAGGGGAGTCAGTCCTCTTGAGTCTGTGTGGTCAGAGTCTGTGCCCGTCACCCTGTATTTGTCCTACCTCCCTCACTTAATGTTTGTGAGTTTTGAGTCATTGCCATGTTTTCAAACATTCCCAATCAGTATTTTGACATGTATAAAAATAACCATTTGGCCAAACTTCTCATTTGAATGAGCAGTGTGGAATCTAAACCTTTCCCCTCTTGTGGAGTCGAAAACGATGGGGTCACTGTCATGGTTGGGGGGCAGCTGGGGTGCTGGGCTTTCTGGGCAGGACACTCCTAGTGGGGGAGAAGCTGAACCAGCCTTCCAGGATGGTCGTGTAAGGACAGCCGCACAACTGCTGTGGAAATAGAACAGAACAGAGCCCCAAGGAAGCAGGAGCTTAGTGGATTCAGAATCCCTGGCTATTCACATCGGTCTTAGGGGCTTAAAATAAAATATTCACGAAAGAGCATGGCAAGCCACTTTCTGCGAACCTCTGGTATTTCAGGCCACAGATATTTTGGGGTGAGGGGCAATCAATGCCAAGTGTACTTGTGGGTCTAAAAATGAAATTGCTGATATATTGGATTTCCTGTGAGATCTGGGGATTAATTTAAGATGGATATTCTAAGACCTGTGCATTATGGAAACTGTGAACTTTTTTCAGTTAAAATGGCCCCATAAGTGCGACTTTATATTTGCTCTTCTTTAAACTTAATGTCTTTGAAAAATTACAAGACTTGATTGTTGAATTTTGAAGGTATATGGACACCTCTTTAATCAATGTTGATGTACAGCCAACTTACGTGCGGGTGATGGTCAAGGGAAAGGTAAGTGTGACCCTGTAGGCTGTTACTATTGCAGAACTCAGTCTAAAACCAATCTAACTTGCCTCAAAAAAATTTTTAAGCCATTTTAAAATAGAAAAAGAGAAACTCAGTGCTATTTTTTTTAGACACACGATTTTACAACAGGAGAGATATTAAGCAGAAACGGTTGCTGACCGTGGTGTACTTTGATAAAATTAGCATTTTTAACCTGTATCTATTTAGTTAGTGTTTTCCCAGACCTGATAAGATGGTCTATATGGGTAGCCTGTGCTTGAAATTATATTTCAATATTATACTCATTTAAAATTGTTAATGGTTTCATTCATGAAAGTGAAAGTCACTCAGTTGTGCCCAACTCTTTGTGACCTCACGGACTATACAGTCCATGGAATTCTCCAGGCCAGCATACTGAAATGGGTAGCCTTTCCTAGTGTAATTTTATCATTTTTGAAATAGTATGTTTTGCCGATTCTAAGTATTTGTGTGAGATAGCCTAAAGACTTTAAAAATGAAAATATGTTGATATTTTATGATAGGATGTTTTATCTATAAATGCTTTATAACGATTGGTGAATTTTAAATATGTAACAAAAATACCTCTTAAAGGAACTTCCTCGTATAATATACACTCATTATCCATACTTCCTGTTTACTCTCAGCCATTTCAGCTCGTCCTCCCTGCAGAAGTCAAACCTGACAGCAGTTTTGCCAAAAGATCTCAGACCACAGGGCACCTGGTCGTCTGCATGCCCAAGGTAGGCAGCGCCATTTTGATCCATCTCAAGTCTGGATATGTTTGTTCCTGAAGGAACCTGACCTACTAGGGCTCCTAATGACTTCTGATCGAGGTCCTTTTGGCTGAGAGAGCCAGAAAATCTTCTCACTCCAGGTCAGGTAGGAGAACAAAGGTCAGCTGACTCCTCCTGCCAGCAGTTCTTGTCTCTGCAGCCTTCTTCTGCCTCTCAGACTAGAATGGGGATAGAGTTGGGGGGGTGTGGATCACAGGATCTACTGAGCATGTCTGTCCCATGGCAATCAGTGCTTTCCTTACAGATAACTTTGAGAGGATATGTATTGGCCTACCTAACATAGGCCTTGGGTCCCTAAAAATTAAAAAAAAAAAAGTGATTGAATTCTAAATATTGAGCTTACTGGTTTTGTGACTTTGGGCCACTTATTAACCTAACGCTGGGCCTCTTAAGAAAGATAATGACGCTAGGAAGGATGGAAGGCAAAAGGAGAAGGGGGCAGCAGAGGATGAGATGGTTAGATAGCATCACCAGCTCAATGCACATGAATTCAAGCAAACTCGCGGAGGCAGTGGAAGACAGAGGAGCCTGGCGTGCTGCAGTCTCTAGTATCACTATTAGTTAGTGTTTTCCCAGACCTGATAAGATGGTATCACAGAGTCAGACATAATTAGTGACTGAATGACAGCAGCAAAGAAAGATGATACACATAAAATTCATAGCACTGTGAGCGCTCAGTGAATATTGATGTCATTATTGTTTTTTGTATTATCTTTATGAAACAGACTAGATAGTATTTTAACTAAAACTCTTTTTTGTCTTTTATTTGAGAGGAGAAGTGTTGTATATTTTTTTTCCAGTTTTTTAAATTTGAAGTATAATTGACTTATAATATTGCACTAGTTTCAGGTGTACAGCATTGATTCAGGTGGGTTTTTTTGTTTGTTTGGTAAATTACTTTCCATTATAGATTTTACAAAATGCTGAATATAACTCTGCTTTATAGTAAATCCCTGTTGCTTGTCTATTTTATGGATAGTAGTTTGTATCTGTTAATGATATCCTCCTAATTTGTTCTTCCTCCTCCCTCTTCTGCTAAATGTCTGATAGAGAAAAACAAATACTATATATTACTTACATATAGAGTCTTGAAAAAAATGTAAAGGAATCTATATACAAAACAGAAATAGACTCACAGACATAGAGAACAGAAGTACGTGTCCTTTAGATATGGCTGACTTCTGAAGACTGACAGCTTCCCCTCACCTGGCTTTCAGACTCCTTAACCTTGATCTCAGAGCTGAATGTCTGAGACAGAAGCTCTTTAGAAGCCAGAACAGGCTTAACAGGGACAGATGACAACCCTGAAAGAACTTAAGGAAATTAAACTTAAAAAAAAATCATTTGTCTGTACAGAAAGTTTGGATTCCTCAATACAGACTCTGTGAATGAGTTAGGATGTTTCATGCTGCAAGCTGCAGGAAACCCCAAACAAAACTGGCTTTCACCATAAAGAAGCATTCCTACCAGAGGGTTCAGGCAAGGGAAGGTTAAGACCCTTTCTGATGTAGCTTTGTCCTTAAGCCAGCTTCCTTCCTGACCTGAGCACTAGCAGTAACTAAGGTGACTTGATTTCTTGTTCTTACCTTGCTTGAAGATAGAGAATCAGACAAAGACACAGAGAAAGGCCCTCTCCTATCACCATGGAATAAAAACTCTGCTTCGCTGATTTGGTCAATTTAGCTGAAGAGTCCAACAAATCTTGATGAGCTTGACTGTGGACAGTGGAACATCTCTGGTCAAAGAGATGGTCATCCTTTCTTCATTCCTATTATTTTATGTCTGGTTACTATTATCTCATGCCATGGGCTTCCCTGGAGGCTCAGTGGCAAAGAATCCGCCTGGCAAAGCAGGAGACACGGATTCGATCCCTGGGTCGGGAAGATCCCCTGGAGAAGAAAATGGCAACCCACTCCAGTATTCTTGCTTGGGAAACCCCATGGACAGAGGAGCCTGGCAGGCTACAGTCCATAGGGTCACAAAAGAGCTGGACACTAATAGCTGCTAAACAACAAGACAGTCTGATGCCTTGAGCTGAGGGTGGGGTCAGCTTTGCCTCAGTCACTCAGGTTTCAAAGGGGGAAGAGGAGGTTCTTTTGGAAAGAAAAGGGACCTGGGGGGCACAGAAATTATAAACTTGATTAACCAATAAGATTTCTATAATGATTTACTAATCCTTCATTATCCCAAAGCCAGTTTTGTAACAGATTGATTCTGAGTAATCAATTATGTATTTTTACTCTGAGACCATAAAACAGCAAATACAATTTGTTGTCAAGCAATAAGACAACAAACACGACTATAAGAATCTCATTGTCCTTGTTGACAACAACAAATGAAGGAAACGCTTCTGTGCTGATTAGAATATCCTATAGGGAAATCTAAGAGATAACTCAATTACTTTGGTGTTTCGACAGAGACATTTGAATGACACTGTGATCAGCACTGTTCTTTCTTTTTTTTGGAAATTTCATTGTGAGAAGCCACAGATTAAAAGGTAATTGCTGGTTTCCTAAAAGAAAATCAAAATGTGCCATTTGTGTACCTTTTACAGGGTGCCAGGCCATTGATCAGAAGACCTCTGTGCTCTTTTCCCATGAATGTTTTAAATAAATGCAGCATTCTATTTCCATTATCCTTTCTGTTTTTATATCAGTTTAAATTTTTCATGTTAAGTATGTATGCAAAGCATAGTGCTTAGCTGAAGATGGATAATTTACACAGAAAGAATCAGAAGTTTTCTTTTTTTCTCAGTAATAAACTGAGTAGCATTTTTTCATTTGAGATATATACTTTTTAAGATTTTAGGAACTTCCTCAGTGATCTACTTGGCCTTCCAATGCAGGGGGTGTGGGTATGATCCCTGGTTGGGGAGCTGAGATCTCACATGCCTCTTGGCCAAAAATCCAAAACAAAAAAAGGAAAAATAAAACAAACAAAAAACAGAAGCAATGTTGTAACAAATTCAATAAAGACTTAAAAAAAAGATTTTAGACTACTATGTTAAAGTAACATTGATGTCAAGCTATCCTTTTCATTAGTCCTTTGAAATTGTTATTAAATTATTAACTAATAATTATTGCCTTTTATAATTTCTTTTATATACCTCTGTCATTATTCCTCCTAAAAGGTAGCTAGTCGATAAAATCAACCTTTGGAGAATACTTACTTGCCCAGAATTAGTTGTTTTTCATTTATGAGTTAGGTATTTGCAAGGACTATTAAACTCAAAGAATAAAAGCTTTTTTCTTAAAAAATCATCAAAAGTTAAAAATAAAAATTCTAGCTTCACTTATGGTTACTATTGAAAATAAGTATTACTAAAAATTAGCATCTTCATAGTTCCTGTTGATTTAAACAGTTGAAGTACTGAAGTACCCACTGAACCCCCTTGTGTGTCTAGGAATTGTCTGTCTGACCCACATTATAATGACTGAGGCATATTCTTAGAGTTTTAAAGCATAAAAATCAAGTAGACACTTAGGTATACTTTTGATTCATTCATAGGAAACAGTCAATATGTTAAGTGATAACTCAGTACTTCAGGAAATACCTAAAATTGATCTTGGTAGTTTATAATACTTGGATACTGTAAATTAATGAAAAGAAGATCAAATTTGCTGTTTAGTTGTTCCTTCTTTGTGATTTGTAAAGATTATTTGTGAAGAGCTAATCTACTTGATGATGTCTGTGATGGTACGACTGCAACAGTGTTGGTGGAGATGCAGCAATGAACTTTGTATACATTTTTTCAAGGACACAAAATTTGTAATGGAACCCACAAACTGCTCAGCTACTTCTTATTAGCCACTTCACTCAGCATTTTGTCAAAGATGTCAAACGGATCTTTTTCCCTTTCCTGCCCCTGAATGAGGCTGGGTCTGTACAGACTGGGTGCTGATAAGCAGGCAAGTTGCACGTCTGTTCTTGATAAGAAACAGACCCCTGTGACACAGGGATCGTGGCTGCATATTCCCTTGCTGACCTGCTGGTGGGTTCTCCCAACACAGCACCACACCCAAAGGCTCTTATCTCGTGCTAGCTCCATGATACCAGCTGCTTCCCAACATCTGGTACCGAGTGTGTATCTGTGGAGTTGGTATAATAACCAGACATCTCAATCCCTACCATTCCCTGCAGAATTCCCATCTCCATTGGCCATCATTATAACTTAACATGTGGGTCCCGCATCTCCCGGAAGGCCATCTCCTCCACTAGGATTTCAAGGGTTGATACCTTAGCTGGAAGAGTTGGCTGGGGTTGTGGATGAAAAAGTACCCTGGCTTTCTCAGAAAGTGGCATTAGGGGACTCCCCTGGTGGTCCAGCGGTTAGGAATCCGCCTGCCAGTACGGGGTCATGGGTCCGATCCCTGGTCTGGGAAGATTCTACGTGCTGCGGGGCAGCTAAACCCATGGGCCACAGCTGAGCCCGCACTCTCGAGCTCAAGAGCTACAACTGCTGAAGCCTCAGCACCCAGAGCCCACGCTCCAAACCAGAAGCCACCGCGACGAGAAGCCCACGCCGCAATGAAGAGTAGCCCGAGCGGCAGTGAAGACCCAGCACAGCCAAAGGTAAATAGAATTTAAGAAGAAAGAAAGAAAGCGACGTTAGAGAATAGGAGGTCAACTGCGCAGGTAATAGCGGAGGAGGAGGCATCCTGCGTCTCATGAGGGTTTTCTCAGTCCTGCTCCACGGGTCAGTGGCATTTCCCGCTCGTTTCCAGCACTGTTTTATTCCTCAGTCTTAGCTTTGGGGGCCCGTGTACACAGTCTCCGTGTCCAGTGCCTGTCGCCATTTATTCCATTAGGTATATCCACTCAAGAAACATGGACCCACGGTGTCATCCGTTTACCGGAAATTCACTATTCTTCTTTGGGGAAGAGTCGTTAATCCTTTTCTCAACACAGCAGCCAAATGCTCATTTTACAGTGTGTGTAAATCAGACCAAGTCATGGTTTCTAGTCAGAGTTAAAAACAAGAGCCCCCCAAGAATCTTCTCCTGCCACGATCCCTCTGACATCTTCTGTCGCTTTGCCCTCTCATCATTCCAGCCAGCTTGGCCTCCTTGCCATTTCACAAATATGACAAGCATCCTCCCACCCCGGTCCTTAGTACTTGCTGTTCTCTCTGCTAGAATGCCAGTCTCCTGGGTATTCTCATGGTCTGCCCTCTCCCTTTTTTTTTTTTTTTTCCAAGTGTCTCACCATGAGTTCTTTCCTGATCCCAATATTTAGCAGGCTTCCCCTTCCCTACCTCAGTGTTCTCTATCCCCTGTTTCTGCTGTATTTTTCTTCATAAGAATGTGTCACCACTGGACAGTCATGTATTTAAATGTTTCTTTCTTTGTCTGTCTCCATCAACAAAAATTTAGGCTTCATGAGAACAGGGACTTTTGTCTGCTCTTATTACTACTGTGTCACTGGTACCTAGAACTGAGCCAGGCAAAGAGTAGGTGGTCAATAAATTTTTATTGAGCAAGTAAATACATTACATGCAACCTTAAAATACATTTTAATATTTACGACAAGAGTCTCCCCTAATTACTCTTCCTCCTCCTCAATCATTTCCTCATTATTTTTCTATTCATGTTATTCCAGGTTAACTTTCAAATAATTTCAACCAATTCTGCCTCCAGGAATGCCATTTGAGTTTTTATTGCTGTTACCATTTAGAGACAGTGAAAAGAGATGGTCTCTGGAGCCAGAGAACCTGGGTTAAATCTTGATAGTTCTACTCTACAGCCGCATGATTTTGAGCAAATTATTTATCCCTCTGTGCCTTAGATTCCTTGTCCATACAATGATATTAATGATCAGTCACACCTCAAAAGGTTGTATTGAGGATTATATAAATGAATATGTAAAGCACCTAGGTGACCACTTGGGGCATAATACACCCTGCGCTCATGTTACTGTTAATTAATATTATCCATTACCCTGATAGCTCAGCTGGTAGAGAATCTGTCTGCAAGGCAGAAGATCCTGTTCAATTCATGGGTCGGAAAGATCTGCTGGAGAAAGGATAGGTTACCCACTCCAGTATTCTTGGGCTTCCCCGGTGGCTCCCCTGGTAAGGAATCTGCCTGCAGTGCAGGAGACCTGGATTCAATCCCTGGGTTGGAAAGATCTCCTGGAGAAGGGAATAGCTACCCACTCCAGTATTCCAGCCTGGAGAATCCCACGGACTGTATAGTTCATGGGGTAGCAAAGAGTCGGACATGACTGAGTGACTTTCACTTTCACTATAGGTATGATTTTAGTTTCTATTCTGAGTAGAATTATTCCCTGTCAGATTTTCTGAGAGTTTATGCTTGTCCTTTGATATATTTTCTTAAATGTGTGGTTAGACTCACTGGTATGTCCATGAACAGTCTTATCATCATCAGCCTGGGAGTACCTGGCACATGATCTCATCACAGTCCAGCTTAACAAGGTTTAACTGAGATTTTGCATTCACAGGGAAATGTGCATAGTCATTCAATTACACTCCCGTCTAGATTCTCAACTGACAAGTTCCAGGAGCACTCCAAGAATATGCTTCCTGATTTCCTTTGGGTGTTCTTTCAGAATAATTAACTGAGATTAAAGAAGGTGCCATCTGAACTGAACAACAAAATATATTTGCAGCTTCATTCAGTGAACATCCTGCTTGATTCTGCTTTATTGAGCACAGGAGACGAAGGTCACATATTAGAGGTCAATATTACAGAGCATGATTCTAGAAAACAGTCTCAGATGCCCTTTCCCTTATTATTTGAGCACATTTCTCAATACTGTATCTCTACTTAAATATGCTTATGATGTGCCCCACATAAGCTCAGTTTTACTCTCTGAATGTTAGTTTCAAGATGGTCCAGAGTGAGGGCCACCTGGTCATCTTGATGGGTTTTCCTGTTCCATTCATATTTCTGCTCTTGTAGAGCATTCTCTTCCTCAGCTCATTCTAAAAACTTGCAGTGCTGGAAAAACAGAAGCATCAAAGGATGATTTCCACACACCCCAAACATCATATCTTTCCCCGATTGGCCTCCTTGGCCATCCTTATCCTATGAATGAACTGTCTGTGCTCTATCTGAACTCTCCAGATATGTGTTAGCTCCTATTTCCACTTGCCTATGAAAGGCTATTTTTCCCCTCTGACAATTCTCTTTTCTGCATCTTCACTGAATTTTCTCCACATACAACTTATATTAGAAAACATGCTAAAATGTCTCCCTTCTCCAAAATAAAACAGTACAAAATAAAAACATTCCCCTCTACTTAAATGTTCTGACCTGATCCACAGCAAAACTCTGAAAGAAGACATCTATATTTTCTGTTCCAATTCTTTTCTCACAATTTCTAAAACTAACCCTAATGAGGTATTCATCTCTTCTCCAGTTTCCCTACCCCCATCCATGAAACATCTTTTTTTGAGGTCTCTAGTCCTCTCTATGGAGAAGGCAATGGCACTCCACTCCAGTACTCTTGCCTGGAAAATCCCATGGATGGAGGAGCCTGGTAGGCTGCAGTCCATGGGGTCGCTAAGATTCAGACACGACTGAGCGACATCACTTTCACTTTTCACTTTCATGCATTGGAGAAGGAAATAGCAACCCACTCCAGTGTTCTTGCCTGGAGAATCCCAGGGACGGCAGAGTGTGGTGGGCTGCCGTCTATGGAGTCGCACAGTCAGACACGACTGAAGCGACTTAGCAACAGCAGCAGCAGGATCTATGTGACTAGATCCAGCTGTCAGCCCCCTTCCTCTTCTTCTCTGACCTTTCAAGAGGTTTTTATACCATTAATCAGCCCTTCCATTTTTAAACAGATGTTCCGTTGGCATTAGACACACCACTTTGATTGGGTTCTCTCCTTAGGCCCTGCTCACCAAATGGTATCTGCCACTGGATGCTTCTTTACTGGTTCATTCTCCTGCCCAGGCCTCAAGTTGGCATATCCATCATTCAATCCTGGAACCTCACCTCTCTACACTCACTCTCTACATAGTCTCATGACTGTCAGTAACATCTCTAGAACTCCACCATCTGCTAGTTGCCAAGCAGGTCATTAGGAGTGACAGCCACACTAAAGACAATTTTGGAACATAGACTACATATTTGAAAAATATTTGGCAGTGATGAGATAATGAGCAGTTACTGCCCACTGATCGAAGGAAAGACTGGAAGAATAAACCATGTTTTCATTGGCCACACAGGGGTGAGAAGAGAAATGCCAAAGTCCAGAGCCTAGCAGAGAGGCCATGCTAGGTGGGCTCTGGGAAGCCATGCCCATTTCAAGAGGTGACTCCAAAGGATCATAACCCAGAGGGAAGTGAGTGAGCAGCCAGCCAGGCCTGAGAAAGTCTCAGCCTGTCTAAACAGCTATCGGAATGGCCCCCAAACTGGGCTGTGAACTTGAGTGACAGTAGTGCGTACCATCCACACATGCCTGGCAAAACCCAGGCACCTAGACATTAACATCATCTGTAGACTCAAATTATAGGTAGATAGGTAGTAGGTAGATAGTTCTTTTTTTTTTTTCAAGTAAGTATTCAGCCCACACTGAAAATTAAATGAAGTGTTCACAGAGACTTGAGTGGGATCCCAGTAGTAAGTTAGTCAGTGTTTTGGAATCTGACTACACTAGTTTCCTACTCTTCCTCCTTAAGGGAAACCTGAGAGTCCCAGAGTTATTGCTGTTCAGTTGCTAAGTTATGTCGAACTCTTTGCAACCCTATGGAGTGCAGCATCCCAGGCTTCCCTGTCCTTCACCATCTCCCGAAGTTTGCTCAAACTCTTGTCCATTGAGCTGGTGATACCCTCCTGCCATCTCATCCTCTCTCATCCCCTTCTCTTCCTGCCTTCAATCTTCCCCAGCATCAGGATCTTTTCTAATGAGACAGTTATTTGCATCAGGTGGCCAAAGTATTGGAGCTTCAGTTTCAGCATCAGTTCTTCCACTGAATATTCCTTTAGGATTGACTGGTTTGATCTCCTTGCTGTCTATTAAGTTGTGAGACACAGACTCACATTTGACCTGTAAAACACTTTTTAAAATTTGTGGCCTCCCTGAAAGTGGAAGCTACCTGAGAGATATCAGTACGCTGGTTTATCTGAGGAGTAAGAGCGTGCTGATCAGGAAGTAGGGGAGGGAGGCAACCAAGAGAAGTGCCAGCAACCCCAGTGGGGAAGCTCTGGGGGACTGCAGAACACGTTCTTGCTGAGTCTCTTGAGCCATGTCCAACTCTTTGCAGCCCTGTGGACTGTAGCCCATCAGGCTCCTCTGTCCATGGGATTTCCCAGGCAATAATTCTAGCATGGGTTGCCGTTTCCTTTTCCAGGAGATCTTCCCAACCGAGGGATCGAACCTTTGTCTTCTGCATCTCCTGCATTGGCAGGGGCATTCTTTACCACTGAGCCACCAAGGAAGCCCATCTGCTCTGTGAAAGTGTAAGAGTTAGTTGCTCAGTCATGTCTGACTCTGTGCGATGCCGTGGACTGTGACCCACCAGGCTCCCCTGTCCACGGGATTTCCCAGGCAAGAGAACTCGAGTGAGTTGCCATTTCCTTCCCCAGGGGATCTTCCCGACCCAGGGATCAAACCCAAATCTCCTGTGTTGGCAGGTGGATTCTTTCACCACTGAGCCCCCCCGGGAAGACCGAAAAACACATACTTCAGAATAACTCTACCTAAGGGGTAATGGAACTGGGACAGTAGTAACCAACCCCTGAGAATATTTGGTTGATGGCTGTTCCCTGTTGTGAGAGGTGGGGAGTGGGGTGATGTAAACTCGCCAGCACTTCTGAACTATCACTGGCCCAGAACAAACAAGAATAATCTTGAACTTGTCCAAGTAAATGTAGGATATTTCCCACTGAGACGACGTCTAGTAACGTTACAAAAGGATATTTTCTTTTCTTTTAAATCATTGTTATCATTCTCCATGTTTGTCCTAACCTAATAAAATACCATTTTCAATTTTAGGTTGTGTGTGTGGATAAGCCTCCACGGGGAACTGTCAGATAAGATTGCACTTTTCAAGTATGAAAGAATTTTGAAGGAACTGTTTGATATTTAGATTTGTTCTCCTTTTATGTCAAAGCCATGAAACTGTATGCAACTGTCAGTATTGATTGTACATATAAATATCAGTAATTACACCCTTAAAATTTTTCCTCAGACAGCTTGGGTATCTTTTGAATCAAAGTCAATATTCTTATCCTTCCTATTTTTCTGATCAGTTTTTCAAAAATCTAAATTTTCTTTGCTGCCAGTTGTCTTTATTTGAGATAGAAGGTACGTCAAAATAGTTGACTTATACAGATATTTTTATCTGTTCAAAGATTTTAAAATAATGTACCAATGGTAATTTATATATTTTCTGATTAGGATTAATGACCTTTTTAAAGAGAAAAAGAAGTAGCTTGTATTCTTTAAAGGAGTCTTTTTTTAACGGGCTCAGTGAATTATGTGCCTTTCTTAGTGAAGTCAATCAGAACACAGTTAACAAATCATGAAGTTGTTAAAATGTCAACAGTAAATCTGGGTACATATATTAACTTCCTCTAATGCCAGAGGAAAATAAAAAAGTCTTATTGATCCTGAAGTTTTATATTAAGAATATTCCTGGCTAGGAATTTGAACTTTGCATATTTAAATGTTCAACGCCAATATTATAGATAATTGATTAATGTAAATGCCAGAAATATATAAGAAAGTGAACAATATACAAGTGTCCATTTCTTCTAAAGTTGAGATATGTTTTGCTAGATAATAATCTATTTCAATTGTGAGAGACCTCACCCAGTGACTGGCTCAACCCCCCAAATCAAACAACTGGCTTATGTCAAGGCAGGTTGGTATCTAATGGGCTTAGACAGTTTGGAAGTTTTATAAAGAAAAAAAAGTAGAGACATTTTTAGAAACTACTTATGAGGCATGGGTGAAGATGTTAAATGTGTGTACTGAAGCAAAATGATAGCGGAGGAAAAACATACTGCACCCATAAATAAATTATATGGAAGTTATTAATATCAGATGAGGGAATTATTTAGCATGTTTGGCTTGCCACAATGTGGAAATAAGGTGCTAGAACTCAGAAATGGAAAACGTTCTGCAAAATTCTGAAAAACTTTAGACAATGAATTTTTAATGAATCAATTAAAATATTTATTCACTTTATCAAAGATTTATTATAAGCACTTAGTATAAAGCCAGGCCACCAGCCTCCTCTGTCCATAGGATTTCCCAGGCAAGGATACTGGAGTGGGTTGCCATTTCCTTCTCCAAGGGATCTTCCCTACCCAGGGATCAAAGTCCATGGGGTCACAAAGAGTCGGACGCGACTTAGTGACTAAACAGCAAGATGAATAAAGTACAGTGCAGATTGCTGTGGAGCGAAAAATAAATGAGAGGTCCTTCTTCCAGTCTCCTCCTTGTTGAAGCCACTGACCCAGANGTCCATGGGGTCACAAAGAGTCGGACGCGACTTAGTGACTAAACAGCAAGATGAATAAAGTACAGTGCAGATTGCTGTGGAGCGAAAAATAAATGAGAGGTCCTTCTTCCAGTCTCCTCCTTGTTGAAGCCACTGACCCAGACCGGCCCTTTGCCTCAGCTTCTAAGTCCCAGTTGCAAACAAGCTCAGACACTTGTTAAGTAACTTAGCTTCTCATTCTTCTGCTTAAACTTGAAATGATGTTACTAACTCAGAGACAAGTGTCATAGTCATAACTATGGGAGTCTTCTATGGTTCCCTAAATCTCTCCTTCACTGTTGGACACAGCGCAACAGGAGCCAGCATGCAAGAAGCTGCAGCCTGTAACACCCCTGCCTCTTCCTCATTTGTAGACAGAATAGGCAGGAAGAAGCAGCTCCAGGGGTCTTTGCTCTTAGTTCTAACCTGTTGCCATTTGTCACTTATTCAGATATTCTGTACATGTTAATGAGTACCTACAGGTGGCTCAGTGGTAAAGAACCCGCCTGCCAATGCAGGAGACGCAGGGATCCCTGGGTCAGGAGGATCCCCTGGAGGAGGAAATGGCAACCCACTCCAGTATTCTTGCCTGGAGAATCCCATAGACAGAGGAGCCTGGAGGGCTACAGTCCATGGAGTCTCAAAGAGTCGGACACGACTGAGTGACTGAGCATGCACACACTGTGCGCTAGGCACCTAGGGCAGAGTCTTGGANGGAGGAAATGGCAACCCACTCCAGTATTCTTGCCTGGAGAATCCCATAGACAGAGGAGCCTGGAGGGCTACAGTCCATGGAGTCTCAAAGAGTCGGACACGACTGAGTGACTGAGCATGCACACACTGTGCGCTAGGCACCTAGGGCAGAGTCTTGGAAATGCAAAGAAGAAGGGAGTCGTGTGCTGAGTTAGATACCTCAGGGATATCTGGCAGAGTGAGGACCGAGGCTGGTAGCTTCCTGCTGAGCTGAGGACATAATGACAGCACAGTGGGACCCGTTCCCCTGCACCCATTACCGTCCCTCACCCACGGGTCAGTCCTGAGACACAGTCATCTCTCTAAGGTATTATTCTCAAAGTCCATAATCTTATAGAAGTAGCTTTATTTTGAGTAATGTTTCAGAAGGATTCAAGAAGTCATTATTGCCTTGAAAGAAGTGGTGTAGGTGATACAAAAAGGACAATTATTTGATTTATAAAGATTAGATTAAAACATGAAAAGAGGAAAAGTATGAATGGGGAGAGCCTACTAATATATACTTTTTATTTCACAACCCCCCAATATATATATTAGTTTATTCATGTTGATATTTAATATAAAATGTTTTTAGGGAAGTTGCATAGAATTAAATAAAAATATGTAAATTACAGAGCATTACAGAAGTTAAGTGCAAACAAAAGTCAATGCAGTTACATGGAATCAGAAAGCATGAGGAAGGAAACATTAAATGCAGAAAATCTGTAGGGAAGTTAATGGTTGTAAAATTGGTTCTTCTATCTTGTTTATAAGACTCTAAAAGACAGGAAATATATGAAGAAAGGAATGAATAAAGCTGTATTAGCTGAATTCTAGCAAAATTAGAGTGGTTATGACAAAATTAATATTGGATATGATAAAATCTAAAGCACAAAAGCATTTAATGGAACAAAGACTATTCTGTAGTAACAAAAATAGTATAAAATAAAGATTTAACTGTATTTACTAGACTGTACATTATATAAAATACAAGTCCTCCCTGGTGGCTCAGTGGTAAAGAATTCACCTACAAGAGACGCAGTTTTGATCCCTGGGTAGGGAAGATCCCCTGGAGAGGAAAATGGCAATCCACTCCAGTATTCATGTCTGGGAAATCCCATGGACAGAGGACCCTGGCGGGCTACAGTCCATGGGGTCACAAAGAGTCGGACTTGACTGAAGTGACTTAGCACGCACACGTGAGTTAAAATAACATAACACTATTGGGACTTTCCTGTTGGTCCAGTGGTTAAGACTTTGCCTTCCAATGCAGTGGTGAAAGTTTGATCCTTGGTCGGGAAGCTACGATCCCACATGCCTGGCAGCCAAAAAACCAAGACATAAAACAGAAGAAGTACTATAACAAATTCATAAAGACTTTAAAAAATGGTCCATATAAAAATCATTTAAAAAATATATATAACACTATTAAAATGTTAATCTGTACCTTTGTGCATGTCCCACAATTGAATTTTCAAGCTGTTGATTATATTTCCCTCTGTGGATTCGGGAAGCCAGTTGGCCCACATTATGTAATTTATTAGACATATTTTGGTTCTTATAGCTTCTCCATTAGTCATCCCTAAACACACTTTGTACAAATGAGTAAGAAGCTTGAAGTTAGTGAGCATCATTTGCTATAGAGGAAGTAGCTCTAGGCCTGCAGATAGAGAAACCACGCTGCACTATTTCAGTGCCTTGGGCCTCTGCACCTACGGTCCTCTGCCCAGAAAAACTGGGTCTCTCATCAGAAGTTTTTCCTGCTATTCGCATGAATACTGATGTTAAGATGAATGTTGTATTAATATGAGTGTTGGTGTTGATATTTTTCTCACTGCTGATTTCTTAATTCCCCCTAACTTTTAAACTTAAAAGAACCTGTGAAACTAAATGAGCTGAAAATATCTTTTAAAAATAAGCAACACATTGAGATTCCTGTACACAGCAAATTCCCATGAAGAAAAGTTCCAAATTTGTGATGCTATTTGCATTTCCATAAACACAGAGAGTCTCTGTCTGAGCTTATTATTATGGGACAAATAACAGTGTTAGAAACGGGGGTACTTTAAGACCCTTAATTATGCGTATGCTCCCATTCTGATTAGTGCGTTTATAGCACAAAACAATACAAAACCTGTGCTTTTGGCTCCAGAGCTTTTATTCTTAAAGTTGACATTTTCATGAATTTTAACTAACACTGGTTTCATTTGATGTAATTGAAAAAAAAGTTTTCTTAAGTGCTCAGATGCCACTGCTCCACAGGAAGCTGACTCTGAGACAGAGATTCTCATGCAAAATGTTTGTTAGGGAGCAGCCTAGTGATCCACTCCTGTGGGAGGGAAGGATCCAGGATTGGGAAGAGGGAGAAGCTGAGGGGGTGATGCTGGCCTGTCAGAGGCCCCAGCAGATGACACAGTGAGCTCTGGGGCTCACATGGTCCTTTGGAGTCGTCCTGAGTCAGGCAAAGGGAGCAACCTTATACCCCACGTTGACCAGAGAGACTGAAACACAGGCTCCGGGTTCTCACACTCAGTGCTAGACCCCAGGCATGTCAAGGAAGGAGCAGAGAGTTCCAGAACTGAAAAGGCCATGTGGTCCAGGCCCACAGATAAATTACTGGTAACTGGTATGGGTAGATGACCGTCACTCCTATAGAAGAGTCGAGCAGCCCGCAGTTGGGTTTGGGGCTCACTTTGGCTTGGTCAGTAGAAATTAACATTAACAGAAATGGGATGGACCTAACAGAAGCAGAAGATATTAAGAAGAAGTGGCAAGAATACACAGAAGAACACTCTCCAATATTGTTGGATTTGAATAAATGTTCAAGATTTGATTTCGAATATATTGTGCAAGATAAGTGTTAAGAATACAACAAATCTACTGAATGTTACATAAACATATAGAGACAGATGAACAAACAGCTATACAGTGAACATCTGTGTAACCAGAACACAGCCCCCTGTCCTCATGGAGCTTACAGTACAGAGGGGAAGATAAACATCAATCAAATAATCGTATAAACAAGTAGAAAATCAAATCCGGGACAAATGTCTTGGAGGGGATACAAGGTGAATGTTGCAATAGCGGGATTTGTCCTAGACCGGAAGAGCAAGGAAGAATCCCCTGAGGAAAACATGCTTGTGGCAACCACTACAGGAAAAGCAGAACTGAGCCAGATCAAATGGGAGTGGGAAGAGTGTCCCAGGTGTGAGAGTACCAGCGGGAAGGGCCTGAGCCTGTGAGTATGAGAGGCCCTGGGGAGACACACAGGAGAGAGAGACGGGTGGGCCAAGATTGGTAAGACTTTAAATGCCAGGCAGAGACGTTCCTTTCTAGATCATGTGAGCTCCTTGAGACTGGGTCTTAATCAATTCATCAATTCTTTATCAAACCTAGAATTTTTTTTGATATATAACAGATACTCAAAGGACTCGCTAAGCTGACTGAAGTGCAGATTTTATTTTGTGGCTAATAGAAGCCACTTATGGGTTTTTTGGGGGGGAGGGAGGCAGGTAAATTATAATCTTGCCTGGTTAGTGTTAGTAAGAAAAATATGTTTCAAGTCCCACTTACTATAGCAGACGGCTAATGTCCTGGAGGACTGAAGTTTTGCCTGTGCATTCAGAAATCTTTCCCAGGTGAAAGGGTAAAAGCATTACACTCTGAAGGTGGAGTACGAGTGAAACCTGTTTGCTAAACTGTCCAGTGATAAGAATGACAGAGAGGGCGCTTGTTAAAAACATAGCTCCCCAGGACCTATCCCAGACCCTGTAAAGAAGGCTCCGGAAAAGGTGTGCGCAGCTGTATGTTCTGACACGCACTTTACCTGATTCTTATTCTCAAGAAGGTTTGGATAACTCTGGCAAAGAGGACCTTTAAGGGCACCGGAAAGACATGAGCGAAAGCATGAACATCTGAAAGGGCCAGAAGGCAGCTTATGAAAATGACTGGGGAATAGGGCGCCTGAGGGAGAGGTTGTTACTGAGGCTGGAAACCGTGAAAAGCTTTACTGGCAAAGTTTGTCCTCACTAAGCTGAAAAATCTTGTGAATAATGGAGACCCAAAGGAAGATCTTAGGCAACGAAGTAAGTTTTGGGGGAGGAAATAATTCAAGAAATGGAAAAGAACAGGTTTGAGGGACATTTTTGAGAAATAATTGAGAGTGCTTAATGGCTACTTTTATGAGAAGTGAGAAAGGAGAGGTGGAGAATGAATCCAAGGCTTCATACAGGGCAGAGTGCCTTTGTTAGAGAGCAGACGATGTGTTAAGAAAGCATTCCATTTTAGACTTAGAAATATGGAAGGAGAAACCTCCAATTTGGGAGGAAGTTCTCAAGGCAGAGAATATGGTTATGGAAGTCATTGGAACCATGGGAGTTTCACTTGTCTGAGGATGTAAGTTGATAAATGGTCCAAGCACAAAATTATGAGAAACGCTGGACTGGAAGAAACACAAGCTGAAATCAAGATTACCGGGAGAAATATCAATAACCTCAGATATGCTGATGACACCACCCTTATGGCAGAAAGTGAGGAGGAGCTAAAAAGCCTCTTGATGAAAGTGAAGGAGGAGAGTGAAAAAGTTGGCTTAAAGCTCAACATTCAGAAAACAAAGATCATGGCATCCAGTCCCATCACTTCATGGGAAATAGATGGGGAAACAGTGGAAACAGTGTCAGACTTTATTTTTTTGGGCTCCAAAATCACTGCAGATGGTGACTGCAGCCATGAAATTAAAAGACGCTTACTCCTTGGAAGAAAAGTTATGACCAACCTGGATAGTATATTCAAAAGCAGAGACATTACTTTGCCGACTAAGGTCCGCCTAGTCAAGGCTATGGTTTTTCCTGTGGTCATGTATGGATGTGAAAGTTGGACTGTGAAGAAAGCTGAGCNAGGGGAGCCTGGTGGGCTGCCGTCTAGGGGATCGCACAGAGTCGGACTTGACTGAAGCGATTTAGCCTCAGCAGCAACACATGAGAGAGCTCTTTAGCACCTCAAAAAGGCCCAGGGATCTTTCTACAAGTTAGGAAACAGGCTCAGAAAGGTAAAACGATTAAGTTGTAGATCTTGGATTTGAACCCAAAACATTCCCATGTTCATGTCACCAAGACAAAAACGGCTAGATCAGGATGTGACTTCCCCTCTAAACCCATGTGCCACTAGAGAGCCTGCTGCCCCAAGGCAAGTTCACAAGTGATTGCAAGGAAGATGCCACGTGATACAGCTAGATAAATATTTTTAAATTGAATTTTACAACTGCTTTGATTTTAAAAGAAATTAATATAATCCAGGCTAGTTTCATTATTATTGATTCATTTTTTTATTCCGATTTAAAAAAAAATAAAATTAAAACATTTTTGTGGGCCCCTGAAAGTATGATGGGCCATAGACACTGAGCCTCATGGATAAGTCAGGTCTGCCTAGAGCCCTTCGTTTATATCATTGCCTCCCATTCACTGACTTGATTGTGAAGATATAATAGGCCTAGGGCTGTTATTTAATATTCATTGTCTATAAATACATGAGGACACAGTAAATATAATTGGCTCTATCCAGATTATTGAAATGATAAGCTATGTCTAACATTCTGTTTACTGCTGTGAAAGTGGGAATTCATCCAAGCTTTCTGAAAGGCAACTTGGCACATTAAATCAAACCCTTGAAAATATTTTTTCTACCCAGTATTACACTTCTCAGAATTTGACCCAAAGCAATCTTGAGAGAGGGAATCAATGGTTAGGTTAAGATGTTTATCAAGACACTGTTTACAATGGTGAAAAACGAGCTTGGACAGAAGCATGTCACAGCAGGGGATGAGATAAGTGAATGCTGGTACTTGCTTAGGCTGGGCTTCCCTGATAGCTCAGTTGGTAAAGAATCTGCCTGCCATGCAGGAGACCCTGGTTCAATGCAGGGAAGATCCCCTGGAGAAGGGAGTTGCTACCCACTCCAGTATTCTTGGGCTTCCCTGGTGGCTCAGCTGGTAAAGAATCCTCCTGCAATGCAGAAGANCTTGCTTAGGCTGGGCTTCCCTGATAGCTCAGTTGGTAAAGAATCTGCCTGCCATGCAGGAGACCCTGGTTCAATGCAGGGAAGATCCCCTGGAGAAGGGAGTTGCTACCCACTCCAGTATTCTTGGGCTTCCCTGGTGGCTCAGCTGGTAAAGAATCCTCCTGCAATGCAGAAGACCTGGGTTCGATCCCTGGGTTGGGAAGATCCCCTGGAGAAGGGTAAGGCTAGTGAAGTGAAGTCGCTCAATCGTCACTCTTTGCGACCCCGTGGACTGTAGCCCACCAGGCTCCTCCGTCCATGGCATTCTCCAGGCAAAAATACTGGAGTGGGTTGCCATTTCCTTCTCCAGGATAAGGCTACCCACTCCACTATTCTGGCCTGGAGAATTCCTAGTCCATAGGGTCGCAAAGCAGAATCAAGCAGTTGTTTAAAATGATGTGGCATAGTGTTGAATGACATGGAGAGTGTTCACAGTTATGGTGTTAATTTTTTTTTAAGCTCTAAAACAGTAATATCAGTTGGGAATTGTGATGCTCCAGGTTGCAAGTCACTGAAACCGAAAGTTAAATGGGCTTAAATGATAAATGGAATCTGTTGGTTCAAATAACAGAATAGTTCAGGGAGGGAGGGCTTCAGATGAGGTTTGATCTGGTTGATAAAGTCACCAAGGCCTGATCTCTTTCCATTCTGCTTTCCATAACATTAGTTTGTCCTTAGCACAATTATCTCCACGGTGTCAAGATGACTGCCAGCAGTAATCAGGACCACTACAGACTTCTTCACTCATATCTAATCAAGGGGAAATCTTTTTTTTTTTTGTAAACTCCTCAGGAGAAAAAACAAACTTTCTTTCCCAAAAGCCCCCAGCAAAAGTCTCCTCATTGCTCACTAGGTCCATCCATGGTCCAATCAAGTGGCTGGAGAATGGGAATGCTCCCTGACTTAACTGTTTGGGATCCATTCCTGAAGGCCGTCAAGGATATGAGCTGCAAAGGATGTTGTGGTAGCAACAGAGTAGCCAAAACATTGTATAAAATATGTGTATACAAATATATATCCTAGACCAAAACGCAAAGTCTGGAAGGAAACAGCCCAGGAAATCAAAACGGTCATCTCTTGTTACATGAATCTATAGGTGAATTTTTTCCCCTCCTTTACAGTATTTTTTCTATAGTATGTATCACCTGAACACAAACAGTAATCTTTGTTTACAAAAATAATGGGTCGCAGCCTTGGGTTCCCACTACCCCACACCATACCCCAGCAAGGGCCCCAGACTGGCTGAAGCCAGAGGCCCCATGGAGCCTGTTGCTTTTCCGCTGACAGAGCCAAAGCTCAGTGCCTCGTGGGCCCACACTGTTCACTGGACAGGTGCCACCAAACCACTCTCGTTGCATTAACCTGGACACTGTGGTCTCTGGAGGGCCGGAGCCTGAGCTGCTGAGCGTTGACTAGCCAGCTAGTGGAACCAATGGTAGGGATGCTGGGCACAACAGTGCCGGGAACATTCTGGCATCGGCAGCCACAGGAGGCCCAGGTTCTCCCAGAACAGATCTCTGCTCGTAATTCACACCCTGTGTGGCAGTTTGGAATCTAGGCCAGCAGGCTTCCTCAGATGGGGCTGGTGTTGGGGTTTAGACTGTGACAGTGCCAGGCTCAGACAAGGTCAGGGTCAGTTCTTAGCCTATGGCCACATTCAGAACTGAGGCTGGGGCTGGAATCCAGGCTCAGTCCGTGACTGGGATTTGGTCTCAGCGACTAAGTCCAGCAGTCAGCCTTTGGCCAGTTCGGTGCACAGCGGTGTGACCAGAGCTGTGTGACCAAGGGTCAGGGCTCAGCCTGTGACCAGGTTAAAGGCTCAGCCGGCCACCAGGCCAGTTAATGACCAGACTTTGGCCTCAGTCTCCACTTGGACTTGGGACCCAGTCTAAAATCAAAGGTTAGTCTGGACCAAGGTTAGAGTTCAGCCTGTGACTATGGCTTGGTCTTAAGCCAGGATCAGGGCTGGATCCTGATCCAGAATAGAGGCCTCAAGTTGGGATCAGGCTTAGTCAGGCTTGGATCAGCCTCAGTACTTGACCAGACGGAGTCAGGGCTCAATCTAGTGATGGGGTAGAGGCTCATTCTTAGTGTGGGATCGGGGCTCAGTTAACACCAGATTGGGCTCAAGTTGGACCTGGGATCAGGGCTAGGATTTAGTCTGGCTCTGTGCTCTAACCTCAGATATGCAGATGATACCACACTTATGGCAGAAAGTGAAGAGGAGCTAAAAAGCCTCTTGATGAAAGTGAAGGAGGAGAGTGAAAAAGTTGGCTTAAAGCTCAACATTCAGAAAACAAAGATCATGGCGTCCAGTCCCATCACTTCATGGGAAATAGATGGGGAAACAGTGGAAACAGTGTCAGACTTCATTTTTTTGGGCTCCAAAATCACTGCAGATGGTAACTGCAGCCATGAAATTAGAAGACGCTTACTCCTTGGAAGAAAAGTTATGACCAACCTAGATAGTATATTCAAAAGCAGAGACATTACTTTGCCGACTAAAGTCCGTCTAGTCAAGGCTATGGTTTTTCCTGTGGTCATGTATGGATGTGAGAGTTGGACTGTGAAGAAGGCTGAGCGCTGAAGAATTGATGCTTTTGAACTGTGGTGTTGGAGAAGACTCTTGAGAGTCCCTTGGACTGCGAGGAGATCCAACCAGTCCATTCTGAAGGAGATCAGCCCTGGGATTTCTTTGGAAGGAATGATGCTAAAGCTGAAACTCCAGTACTTGCCACCTCATGCGAAGAGTTGACTCATTGGAAAAGACTCTGATGCTGGGAGGGATTGGGGGCAGGAGGAGAGGGGGACGACAGAGGATGAGATGGCTGGATGGCATCACTGACTCGATGGATGTGAGTCTGAGTGAACTCCAGGAGTTGGTGATGGACAGGGAGGCCTGGCGTGTTGCAATTCATGGGGTCACAAAGAGTTGGACATAACTGAGGACTGAACTGAACTGAACTGAAAGATGAAATAAAGTGAACACACTTCAATGTCTTGGTTACACTAAGCATATCTCAAGCACTCCAGGGTCAGCCTGGAACATCTCCATCATTAGAGGACGTCCTCCTGTGCAGCACTGCTGCTCCACACGCTGCCACCCTGCCTCTCAGAGGGAGGGTCTGCTTCCCCCATCCCAGGAAGAAGTGCCAGTTCTCATTACCCCAACACCTACAACCTCTTCTGTTCCCCTCAACTGGGAAGCATCTCTGTTTAGTCTCCTCAGCTCTCTCTTTGCCCTCTTATTTGACATTAATGTGGCTTAATAAACCAATGTGTGTATGCTCAGTTGCTTCAGTCGTGTCCGACTCTTTACGACCCCATGGACTGGAGCCCACCAGGCTCCTCTGTCCATGGGATTTTCCCAGGCGAGAATACTGGAGTGGGTTGCTGTTTCCTTTTCTGGGGAAATCGTCCTGACCCAGGGGTTGAACTGCAAGTCTGCTGCATTGGCAGGTGGATTCCTTACCACTGGGCCACCTGGGAAGCCCCTTAATAAACCAGAATTGGCATCAGTAGAAGCTGAAAAGTATTTCCATTTCTTTAAGGATCGGCCAGGAACACAGGGGAAATGTTTGTATCCATTACACTAATTCAAGTAGAGAAAATTTTAAAAAAAAGTTTTCACATTAAAATAGTGTAAACATGTTTACTCTGCCACATGAACATTTGAAAATATATCATGGACCAGCAGGAAATGAATGGAAAACAATGAAATTGGCAAGAAATAGACTTTAAAACATAACAAATACACCCTTTTAAGATTAGCTCCCTCCAAAACAAATCTCATTTGATGATAATACAAACCTGCTGCATTGGGCAAACCTTTGCATGAGTCACTTCATCTAAGTATTTAGTGAGCATTGCATCGGTGGCTTTTGTTGTTGGCTCTTCCATGGTTTTCTTCTACGAGTTTGTGCTATGCAGAATATACCTTTTTAAAAAAAGGTTTCAGAAGAAACTCTTCCAGCCTTGTAATTTCCTGTGTTTGGAACATGCAGCTCTCGTTGTTGTTGTTATTTTCCTCTCTTTTGAAATCTCAGAAAAAGTCTGCCCATCGCACAAGCCATCGGTGATGCTTGAAGGTATATTTTCCCTCGTGGGATGTTCCATACATATAATGAGAGGGTGGAATTTAAGCAGATCTTTTATTTCTGCATTGCACATAGGCCCTCCCATGAGATCTGCAGGAAGGGGGCTGAACTAAATCACACATACACAAATTGAATTTTTATAAAATATGATAGAAAAATATACAACCACACTATCAAAAATATATATATGCCACCGTGAAATTAAAAGACACTTGCTCTTTGTGAGAAAAACTATGACCAACCTAGACAGCATATTAAAAAGCAGAAATATTACTTTGTCAACAAAGGTCTGTCTAGTCAAAGCTATGATTTTATCCATACTGTAGTCATGTATGGATGTGAGAGTTGGACCATAAGCTGAGCACTGAAGAATCGGTGCTTTTGAACTATGGTGTTGAAGAATACTCTTGAGAGTCCCTTGGACTGCAAGGAGATCAAACTAGTCAATCCTAAAGGAAATAAATCCTGAATATTCATTGGAAGGACTGATACTGAAGCTGAAGCTCCAATAATGTGGCCACCTGATGCGAAGAGCCAACTCATTGGAAAAGACCCTGGTGCCGGGCAGGAGGAGAAGGGGATGGCAGAGGATGAGATGGTTGAATGGCATCACTGACTCAATGGACATGAGTTTGAGCAAGCTCTGGGAGTTAGTGATGGACAGGGAAGCCTGTCATGCTGCAGTCCATGCAGTCACAAAGAGTCAGACATAACTGAGAGATTGAACTGAACTGAACCGTTATACCACCACAAGGAGATGGATTACCATCAAGGACAATAAGAACACTCACCTCCCTGAGTTTGATGCTACAGCCTCCAGACTAGGATGCATTGCTTCATTTGTTCATTCATCATCCATGTGTTGAAGCATACATACTATGAACAATGGGCTGGGCTTTCTGGGGTTCTGACCAATGTGGCTCATGCAGCCAAGAATCACTAGTCAGATGGGAAACACATGACCCTATCTATCAGTTTAATTCAGTGTTCAGCACACCAGTGCAAAGGTCTAGTAAAGATTGGATTGGAGAATCTGTTTGAGGGTTGAGACTAACCCGGGGTTCCTAACTCCCTCCCCAAATACAGATAATTAGTCCAGCATGCCTGCCTGGCCAACAGATGGGAGCAGAGCTGGATCCAAGCCTAGTGTTTTTCCTTCATCATCAGTTGCACAGATCTGATCACTGCTGTGTGGCAGGAAGTCTCAGGCAGGATGGAGAAAGGGTGGCCAGTGGCGCTCACCTTTCAGAGGAGTGACCCTGCCCGCCAGTGAGATGTGACAAGTAAATGAAGCATCCTGTCATCTGAGAGAAGGAGCTGGTGAGGGTGGAGGAGAGAGGAACACCCACTCCAGATCTCCCTCTTCCTTGAAAAGGTAGGGCGGAAGTCCCCCTCCTTGGTCAGTGGACCAAGGAGAGGAGTTTTGACTTGTTTCTTTTTTCTCGCTCTGCCTGCCAGTAATCCCTGTCTCATAGGAAGATTGGCAGGTGGGGGCAAAATAAAACACACACACAGCCAGCTCAGGTGGGCATGTAGCCAGCAGGTAGCCTCCTCCTCTCCCCACCCTCCCCCGACAACACTTCTGTCTCTGAGCTTCCTAAGGGAAGGTCGTGGGTCCGGGTGCTCCCTGCTGGAAGTTTGTTGAATTAAGTCACTCAGTCATTTATTGAGACCTTAACATGCTTAGCCCTGAGCTTATTCAGTTTAAAAAATAATGGAACTACAGAATTTTTTAGATGGAGAAGAGTCCCTTGCGACTGATTTTATCTAATTCCCTCACTCACTTTACAGTGGAAGGAGGTGAGGTCCAGTGAGCTTCCAGTTCAGACCATTTTCATCCACAGCACATTCACTGGGAGCTCCTTAAAGGCAGTGTCTCTGTCACTCCCATGTCCGCAACACCCCCAAAAGTGTCTGGCATGCATGGGGTTGGCTCTCAGAAAATATCTGTTAAATGAATGAATTCACTCTGTCCCCCTGCTTGGCCTTGGGCAAATGAAGTGTAGCCTGTAGCTTTGCAAGACTAACATGAATAGTTGCAATTTGTGGTCTAAGTAGCTCCCTCCTTGTCCAAGGTTTCCCTGTCCTTGGTTTCAGTTATGCACGGCCAACCATCCAAAAATATTAAATGGAAAATTCCAGAAATAATTCATAAGTTTAAAATTGTGGGCCATTCTGAGCAGTGTGATGAAATCTTGCACCATCCTGCTCCATCCCACCCAGGATGTCAAAAATAATCCCACTCATTCCTGAGTCAGTATCTGCCTTGATTATCAGGTCAGCTGTGCTTGGGTTCAGGCCATCCCTATTTTATGTAATAATGGTCTCAGAGTGCAAGACTGGTGATGCGGGCAGCTCAGATATGCCAAAAAGAAGTTTCAGGTGGTTCCTTTAAGTGAAAAGTTAAAAGTTCCCGACTTAATAAGGAAAGAAAAAAAAAAACCATATGCTGAGATTGCTAAGATCTAGGGTAAGAACGAGTCTTCTATCCATGAAATTGTGAAGAAGGAAGAACTCTGTGCTACTTTTGCTGTTAACCTCAAACTGCAAAAATTATGGCCACCTTGCATGAGAGGTGCTTAGTTACAATGGAAAAGGTATTAAATTTTTACAATTGTGGAACATACAATATATTGTTATAATTGTTCAATTTTGTTCCTAGTTATTGTTTTTAGTATCTCACTGTGCCTAATTTATAAATTAAACTTCATCACAGGTATATCCATACAGGAAAAAACAAACATACTCTATGTAGGGTTTGGTGTGTCTGTGTGTGAGCATGCATGCTCAGTTGTGTCTGACTCTTTGTGGACTGTAGCCCACCAGGCTCCTCCATCCATGGAATTCTCCAGGCAAGAATACTAGAGTGTGCTAGAGTGTGTTGCCGTTTCCTCCAGCAGGGGATCTTACTATCTGTGGTCTCGGGCGTGCCCTGGGAGTCTTGTAATGTATCCCCAGGGACAGGGGGGACTACTGTACCTTTCTCATCCGCATGCAAGGGCTTAAAGTCAGAGTCTTTCATGGAATATGTGGTGAAAGTTTAAGTGTTTCGCATTTGGGAAACATATAGTGTATACTTTTGAAGATGTATCAGAGAGAATGTATCACGGACTGTGCTGTGCTTTTATTTTCAGGTGGGCGAAGTAATCATAGGCTGTCAACGAACATCAAAGCCCGTGAAAAGCACGCCGGACAGCAGCAGAGAGCAGACAAGCAAGAGGTGCCATCCCCGCCCACCCCCACCGCCCATCTTTAGCTTTATTTAGAGTTCTCTCCATTGTCTTTTGGTGGCTAGAATGCGCTGCCCACCAGGTACAGTGACTGAACGTTTAGAAAGGATTCACACCCTGAACGTTTATTCCCCAAACTTCAACTCTTGATTTGCCAGATCTGTGCATGTCTAGGTCCCCATTTCCCATGATACTAATAGAAGTGGCAACATCTACACCACTGACAGCTACACTGACCAGGCACTTACCTCCTAAGAGGCCAGTCTATGTGCTTTACCCATAGCAACACATTTAATCCTCACAAGTTTTATCCTCAGTTTGCAGACAAGGAATATGAGGAAAGGAAGTATTTGGATTGTCCGGAGGCCATGCAGCTGTGATTCATTGCGAGGACTCTGCTGAGCACTGCTGTGCGCTCTGCTCACGTTGCCTCTCTTTTATGAACCCCCTGTCCTGTCATAGCATCCAGAGCTCTCAGGGCTGCAAAGACTGAGAGACCCTGTGTGTGCCTTTCTGTCAATCATAGGTCATCTTCCTGCCTTGGCTTAAGCTTCCTTCCCTACAGGACCCTCACTGGCTCAGGAGAATTTCTAGTAGTCATGTGAGAGTTGGACCATAAAGAAGGCTGCTGCTGCTGCTGCTGCTAAGTCACTTCAGTCGTGTCCGACTCTGTGTGACCCCATAGACGGCAGCCCACCAGGCTCCCCCATCCCTGGGATTCTCCAGGCAAGAATACTGGAGTGGGTTGCCATTTCCTTCTCCAATGCGTGAAAGAGAAAAGTGAAGGTGAAGTCCCTCAGTCTGTCCGACTGTTAGCGACCCCATGGACTGCAGCCCACCAGGCTACTCCGTCCATTGGATTTTCCAGGCAAGAGTACTGGGGTGGGGTGCCATTGCCTTCCCCGTNCCAGGCTCCCCCATCCCTGGGATTCTCCAGGCAAGAATACTGGAGTGGGTTGTCATTTCCTTCTCCAATGCATGAAAGAGAAAAGTGAAAGTGAAGTCGCTCAGTCTGTCCGACTGTTAGCGACCCCATGGACTGCAGCCCACCAGGCTACTCCGTCCATTGGATTTTCCAGGCAAGAGTACTGGGGTGGGGTGCCATTGCCTTCCCCGAAAGAAGGCTGAGTGCCAAAGAACTGATGCTTTCAAATTGTGGTGCTGAACTCTTGAGAGTCCCTTGGACAGCGAAGAGATCAAACCAGTCCATCCTAAAGGAAATCAACCCCGAATGTTCACTGAAAAGACTGATGCTTAGGCCACCTGATGCAAAGAGCCAACTCATTGGAAAAGAGCCTGATGCTGGGAAAGGTTGAGGGCAGGAAGAGGAGGCGGGTGACAGAGGATGAGTAGCTGGATGGCATCACTGATTCAACAGACATGAGTTTGAGCAAGTCCAGGAGATGGCGAAGGACAGGGAAGCCTGGCATGCTGCAGTCCACGGGGCTGCGAAAAGTCAGACATGACTTAGTGGCTGCACAAGTACATTCACATTGTTATGTAACCATCACCACCATCCATCTTCAGAATTCTTTTCACCTTGCAAAACAGAAATTCTGTCCCCACTAAACAGTAATTCTTAATTTCCTCTCCCCTTAGTCCCTAGAAACGACCATTCTATTTTATGTCTCTATGAATTTGACTTTTTTAGGTTCCTCATGTAAGTTCACCCACATAGTATTTGCCCTTTTGTGACTGGCTTATTTCATTTAGCATCATGTCTTCAAGGTTCATCCATGGTTGGAGCAGGTGTCAGAACTTCCCTCCTTTGTAAAATTGAATAACAGACCCTTGTATGTATATAAAACATTTCATTTATCCATTCAGCCTTCAATGAACACTTGAGATGCTTCCAAATTTTGGCTACTGTAAATAATGCTGCTATGAACCTGGGTGTACAAATATCTCTTTGGGTCCTTGTTTTCAACATTTGAGAGTATATTCCCAGAAGTCGAATCACTAAATCTTATGGTAATTATACATTCAGCTATTTGAGTAACTTTCATATTGTTTTCCATAGTACCTGCTCCATTTTACATTCCTACCAACAGTGACCTCATTCCTTAGTTCATCAGGAACTCTATCAGATCTAGGCCCTTAAATCTATTTCTCACTTCCACTGTATAATCATAAGGGATTTGATTTAGGTCATACCTGAATGGTCTAGCGGTTTTCCCTACTTTCTTCAATTTAAGTCTGAATTTGGAAATAAGGAGTTCATCATCTGAGCCACAATCAGCTCACATTGTACAGGNCCTGGCGTGCTGCGATTCATGGGGTCACAAAGAGTCGGACACGACTGAGTGACTGAACTGAACTGAACCAACAGTGACAAGAGTTTTAATTATTCTAGATCTATGCCAACAACAACAACAACAATGCCAACATTTGTTATTTTCTGGGTTTTTTTATAGTGGCTGTCCTGAAAGTGTCAGATGGTATCTTATTGTAGTTTTGATTTGCATTTCCCTAATGATTAGTGATGTTGAACACCTTTCAGATGCTTATTAGCCATTTGTATAACTTCTTCGGAGAAATGTTTATTCAAGGCCTCTGCCCATTTTATTAAAAAAAATTTTTTTAATTCTTAAATTGTGAAGGTATGATAACACATTTACAGGAGACTTGGAAAATACAGAATGAGGTTACATATAGTACCACTATATATTACAATTATTTTTTAAAGTGGCTAAATTAAGATTTTTAGTTAGAATTTCAATATCAAACTCTCAAAAATTAAGAGGATGATCCTCTGCCCACTTTTTAAAAATCAGGTTGTGTTTTGTTGTTGAGTTACAGGAGTTCTTTTATATTCTGGATATTAACCCCTCATTAGATATATGACTTGCAAATATTTGCTTTTATTCCATAGGCTGGCCTCCCACCCTACTGAATGTGTCCTTTGAAGCACAGAAATTTTAAATTGTGATGTAGCACAATTTATTTTTATTTTGCTGCCTATGCTTTTGGTGTTACCTTCAGCAAATCTCTGCTAAATCTAGTGTCATAAAGCCTTTCCTCTATGTTTTCTCCTAAGAGTTCCATAGTTTCAGGTCTTAAAATTAGGTCTTCAGTGCATTATTAATTAGTTTTTCTATATGGTAAAAAAAGCAAGCGTCCAGCATCTCTCTTTTGCATGTGAATGTCCAATTTTTCCAGCATCATATGTTGGAAAGTCTGCCCTTTCCCATTGAATATTTGGTCTTAGCACTCTTGTCAGAATCATTTGACCACATGTGTGAGGGTTTATTTCTGGGGTTTCTATTCTCTTCCATTGGTCTCTATGTCTTTGTTAATAATGTTTAATATTAAATACACATTTGAAATAATACATATTTGAAGTAAAACTGAAATAATATTTTTGATATACTGGGTTAAACACAGTCTTGAAGTCAGTTTTATCTGCTGCTTCTTACTTCTTCAGTGTAGTTCCTCAAACATTTTAAATCACACGTGTGGCCTGCATTATGTTTTCTCTTAGACAGTGCAGCTCTGGACGCTCTGAACTCAGGCCACCAGCCAACAGCTGACACTGGGGATTCAGAGACAGTCTGTGAGCTCCCCTCCTTTTGTGTTTATCATTTGTGCTTAGGGAGCAGGAGAGTAGTGTGGTTGAGAAGTCAGGTTTCTGAATCAGGGACACAGGTTTCAGTCTTCAGTACCTGCTCTGCCAATACAACAGCCACTAGCCACATATGCCCACTGAGTACTGGAAACGTGGCTTGGTGCAAATGGAGATGCACCAGAAATACACCATTCAGACTCGATTTCAGAGACTTGGTACCAAAAAAAAGTGACATAAAGTATCTCAGTAATGACCTTTATATGAATTACATGTTGAAATATTAATATTTTTGATAGAGTGGTTTAAGTAAAATTTATTATTAAAATGAACTCAAGTTGTGGGTTCATTAATTTCTAATTGTTTTTAAGAGCAGTTTCAGGTTCACAGAAAAACTGAGTGGAAGGTATAGAGATTTCTGCATCCCCCTGTTCCCGCTAGCCCATTGTCAACACCCTCACCAGATGGTACCTTTGTTACAATTAATTAATGTACAAGGACATATCATTATCACCCATCCTCCACAGTCTACATTGCAGTTCACTCTTGATGTTGTACATTCTAGGGGTTTGAACAATTTTATAACAACATGTATCTACCATTAGAGGAACCTACAGAAAAGTTCTGCTGCCCTAAAAATCCTCTATGCTCTACCTGTTTCTCCCACTTTCTCTGGCCCCCAGCAACCACTGATCATTTCACTATCTCCACACTTTTGCCTTTTCTAGAATGTCATAAGGAGAAGGCAATGGCACCCCACTCCAGTACTCTTGCCTGGAAAATCCCATGGACGGAGGAGCCCGGTAGGCTGCAGTCCATGAGGTCGCAGAATCAGACACGACTGAGTGACTTCACTTTCATGCTTTGGAGAAGGAAATGGCAACCCATTCCAGTGTTCTTGCCTGGAGAATCCCAGGGACAGCGGAGCCTGGTGGGCTGCTGGCTATGGGGTCGCAGAGAGTCGGACACGACTGAAGCGACTTAGCAGCAGCAGCAGAAAGGCTGCAGTCCATGAGGTCGCAGAATCAGACACGACTGAGTGACTTCACTTTCATGCTTTGGAGAAGGAAATGGCAACCCATTCCAGTGTTCTTGCCTGGAGAATCCCAGGGACAGCGGAGCCTGGTGGGCTGCTGGCTATGGGGTCGCAGAGAGTCGGACACGACTGAAGCGACTTAGCAGCAGCAGCAGAATGTCATAAGTTAGAATCATATACTGTGCGGCCTTTTTAGATGAGCCTCCTTCATCTAGTAATAAGCATTTACAAGGTTCCTCCATGCCTTTTCAAGGCTTGATGGCTCATGTCTTCTTTATTTTTTTGAATGCTGCTCCTATAATTTTAAAATAATATTTGCAGCTCACAGGATATTTCTGTTGGATACTTGTTGGCTTGGAATGGGCAGTTTTCAGAGTCTGGCATCTCCCTGCTTCTCAAGCCACTCAGGTTCAAGCCTGGTAAACACTTGTTCCCTATCCCGTGACACGTCAGCCTCCTTACCTTCACATGCTAAACTCTCTTTACCTTCCTTTTCCCTGAAGACTAATTCATGTGCAGACCCAGTTCAAACAAGGACCTGAAGTCACCTTTTACAGCATTTTATACTTTATATTGTAAATTTTCATGTGCCTGACTTCCCTTTTAGATTTGAGCTCCCTGAAGCTAGGAACCATATTTCGTTCATCTTTGGCTTATTGATCCCTAGCATAGAAACTGACATTCAGTAGGTACTCACAGATGCTGAGTGAGTAAATGAGAGAAGGAAACACAATAAAATTCAGATTATCCTCCAGTAAGAGACAACATATCCACTTAAACATCATTCAGCTCAGAAAAGTAACTTAAATGCAACAAACCAGACTGCAAAAGTGTATCAACCAACAGCTAAAATTATTTACAAACTAAAATTTGGTTTTTTTTTTTAAGTCAAATCAACACCATAATATTTATAAAGTGCATCACAATTAAGAGACGGTAAACCAGTCCCAAATGGTTAGCAGATTCTGACTGGCCTGGAAGAGGGGGACCAGCTATGGAAACTGAATGGTTAAAACCACATTCCATATCCATTAGCTGAGAGCCCAGACCCCACCAGAATAGAGGCCCTGAAACTGAGCCTTTGATGTAGCTTCCAAAGAAAGCCACCAAGATGATTAAAGGGTTGGAAAATGAGATTTATGGGGAATGGCCACAGGAACAGAGACGATTTTGCCCAGACAAGAGAAAAGGCCGAAGGGCGACTTAATAAGCATCTGCAATCATTGTTACTACACAGACGATGGTGACCAGATGGTCTCGTTTCCACAAAGAAAACGATACTGAAATGGACTCGAGCTGCAGCATGAGAAGCTGTCTAGTCTTAAAGAAAACTTAATGGCTAAGAACTAGCACACAGGGAAGCAGACCAGCGAGTGTGTGCTATTGACTTTATTAGGCTAAGAAAGCAGCACATGGGTAGGGTTTGTTCAGGCCTCCACGATCCTTTGTTGAGGGCAAATTCTCAACTGGCTGATCATCAAACGAATCATGTCGTGCACAACCACATGAAGAGAAAAGAGAGATGCGAAAATCGAAACACAGCACCCTCTGGTGTACACACTGTCCTTCAATCAAGGGAGATTCTTGACCTATGTCAGTATTTCTCAAAATATAGGGTCGAGACCATGACAGAGTCCAGAGAAACTTCTCCCAGGCTGGTCCTAGCGCTCTTTTAACGGTAACATCCAGCTGCATCAGCCACCTTTCTGCACCTCCCCCTTCCATACTAGGAAGGCTATCACACAGGCAAACTCGCTTCTGTGAACGGCAAACACGGCTGTTTCCCAACCACGCTTCAATGCCAAACTCAGACTCTGAGACATCAACTGCCACATGAACAGCTGATGTTGAGGCATGACGATTCTGTCTACCACGTCATTTGAGTTCTGCCCTACATCCAGGAATATATTAAACACGAAAGTTAGGAATCACCCAAATGGGGTGCTCTTCTGATATGTCCGCCTGCTCTGCCACAGTGTACACGGCCCTTCCTTTCCAATCTCTCTTTGTCTGCTGAATGCCAACAGGCCACTTTTTACCTCTTCCTAGGCTATGTGCTCCAGAACTGTCTCCATATCCCTTCCTTTTATTGTTAAGTACTAAAGGGATTCCACAAGCTCAGAAAGTCTGAGAAATCAGTCAGGGATGTTTTAAGGTCCTTCCCATGTCTCTAGTTATCTTGGGCTCGGTGGAACCTCATTACACGACATGTATACTTCATTCACGTGACTCACGATGGTGTGTCCTAGAGGAATACAACACAGGCCCTGTATCCAAAAGCCAAAGCCCAGTGTGGGGAGATGGATCAATACAGGTGTCAGTCGCTGAAGCTCAAAGCTGTAAGTGCTGATGGAGCAGAGAAAACAAGCAATGGAAACACCAGAGAAGTACGATCTGGGTGCTCCTCAGGGCAGGAGCGAAGAACTGACATCCTGTGGGAGAAGGTCCCGCAGGGCGAGAGGCGTTGTCCACCACAGGGGAGGCAGGAGCAAGCGTCAGCCTAGGTGTAAGGATCTCGCGGGCCCCAGGCCTGTCGCCACCGGGAGAACCGAGCCACGTGACACACTTCTCCTGTCCCAGGGTCTCCGTGAGGACGGAGACCCTCTAGGCTGTGCCTGAACAACCTGACCTCTGTGCGTAACACAAGGCGTGTGCCTATGTGGCAGCAAACAGGAATGATGCAGGCCAAGCACTGATCTGAGGACGGCATGAACAGGCTGGAGTGGAGAGCGCCAGGAGTCACGGCAGCTGGCTGGAAAGTTCCCACAGGAACTCCCGATAGCCTCCTTGGCCACCACTCCGTCCCAGCAAGTCCCAGCCTTGCTCCGGGACCCTCCCTGACAGCACGGTGACAACACTGTGACTGTGGACCCAAGCCTCCCCTGAGACTGTGGGCTGAGGCAAGAGCGGTCATTGTGTTACCACTATGCCTCCACCACCCAGCACATCTGGAGCTTGAACAAACCGGCTAATAAACGAAGTCATCAGGTCGTGTGCATGACGAGAACTAAAAGCGCAGAGCCGTGGGCCCACAACTCCGGCGCCTTCCCCCACGTGGCTCGCCTTTCACTGGTCCTCCTCCCAGGCTCTCCAACCTCGCCTACTCTTTCATTTCATCCTCGCAGATCAACCCTGAGCCTCTGGCTGAGGAAGAGGCGCACATATGTGTGCCCCCTTAAGAGCAACCTATGTCACATGCAAAAGCCACCAAGCCACAGAGGTGACAGGGAAGCGGCTTCCCCCACACACAGAAGAATGTGAGCTTACCTCCTCACAAGGGAAACGGAGAAACCCAACCCGATTACAGTGTAAAAACAGGTCACTGCCTGAATACAGCCCTGCGGGTTACTGGCAGCCGGGCCCCTTCTGCCTCTGACTCCAGTGTCACAGGAAAGTGGCGGCAGCGTCTCAGAATGAGGGCTCCATGGCCAGCTGGCCGCCTCGGCCCGGCCTGCCCACTGGCATTTTAGAACCGTGGGCAGCTCAGCAAGCCTCTGGCGCTGCTGACGTGGAACGGCCAGAGATGGTAAGTTGTGTTCTGAACGAACTAGGAGACAATTCAAGGTTGTCCTTAGGATAAGTCTCTTTCCCCTGTATCCGGTCATACTCCATTCAGTGGGAAAAAAGAGAGGGCACTCGGTTAGCTTGCTTATGTCGCTGTGGAGCCAGCAGCAGCCTCTTTTCCATGAGAGAGTCACAATTTTGCTTTATTTGCAGCAAATTCTCTGGGTGTGCATGACTGGGAGGGGCGTCAACATTTTGGTTCTATGCCAAAAAAAAACACAAAAAACCACACACACACACACTGCTGTGGACTGCTTTTAACAAAAGGCTGAGGATTACTGATCAAGAATCAAAGGAAGAACAGAGAAGATGGGAGTTCCCTGGTGCCTGGTGGCTAGGATGCAATGCTTTCAGTGCTGTGGGCTGGGTTCAGTTCCTGGCCAGGGAACTGAGATCCTGCCAGCTACACAGCTCCGCCCCCCCCTCCCCCCAAAAAAGAACACAGAAAGAAGGAGAAGGAAATGAAAGCAGGACATTTTATTAGCAAACAGCATATTTCAAAATATCAGTGATTGACATTTATTAAACATGGGTTCAGAGGACTCTTTCGGCAGAATAATTGTAAAAAAGAGTTTCCATATAAAAGCAGCCCTGGCTCAGACAGTATCTGGTGCACATGACTTTTCTCGCTCAAGAATGGCAAGGTCTCCAAGGGAAGGGCTCCACGCTAGGCCACTCAGCTTCAGAATGGTGGTGCGCACACAGTGGGCATCTATTAAGCACACCTGCTGGAGGAGAGTCCACCTACAGGGCCCTGCTCTACCAGCAAAAAACGGGGGGCTGCGATTACAAGTGTTCCCATTCAATAGCCAACTTGTTGCCTGGGATCGAACCTCAGTTTGGGTCCCTTGATACTAAAGGACTCAATACGCAGTCATTGCTTGTGTCTGTGGAGAACTCACAGCTGCAGGGCCTGAAAAGTCAAGCTAAATCTTAATGCTGACATCTAAATAACATGAATTCAAACAAACATCTCAACTATTTCCAACAGAAACTGAGACAACTAGCAAGACTGAACAGAAGGGAAACTGAGTGATGAAGGATTTAGAGAAAGAACTGAGAGAGAGAGCGGGAGTGATGGGGGAGGGGAAAGAGGAGGAAAAGAAGAAAAGGGAGAGAAGGAAGGAGGAAAACACCGAAGCCGTGGCTTCTTTACCAGAAAACATTTCCACGGAAATTTACATGATCGTCTAGTATCTATTCATGTGAAAACACATCACAAAAACCTAGAAATTCAATAGCTCTACCTAAATTTGTATTTCATTCATCAAAACCTTCTGACGAATTTAAAAAATACTAATATAGAGGCAAGGAACTTCTTTAAGTTGCAGAAATACATAAGCAACTCACACTTGACCCAAATGGAGCCCTCTAAACCTGGCCTCCCTCCTCCAAGGTAGAGTCTTGGTTCACAGATTAGAATCACTAATACATGCAGAATAGAAGGAAATTTATCTACCAAGTACTATTCGGATTCCACAGCACAGACAATAAAACTCCAATTCACGGTGGCTTTCACAGTAAGGGGGGCTCGTGAAGTGCCTCACAATCAGGGCACTCTGAAGTGGACGGTCTGGAGAGGGTTTGAGTCGGCGGCCCTGGGATGGAAGCCCGGGCCTGCTCTCTAACGAGCACGTGTCAGCCGCATCCTCGGGGCAGCTTCCCTGGTTACGGCAAGACGGCTACCGCAGTCCCAGGCATCGAGTCTCCACGCACCCAAAAGAACGGAGAGAGGGCTGGCTGTGGGAAGACCTCTCAGAACACTGAGGAGAGCCTTCTTCCTGAAGTCCTCAGCAAACGTTCGGAAGGCCTCCTGACCTGGGTCCCAAGCCTAGCACCGGACCAACCTCCCCCCTCAGCCACCCTGGGCACGGCCACTGGGTTAATCACTGTGGTGGCCTGCGAGCGGTTGGCTGATTGAGCTTAAACACTCAAGGGCCACCCCTGGGCTGACGGGGGGCCAATCCCTCTCAACCAGAGGACAAAACCAATGTGGTTTGCTATGAAGTGGGGAGGCAGAAGAGGTGGGGAGGAATGGGGACAATGACAAAGTCCTCCACACCTCACCCGGTGCTGAATTTGACTCAGACACCCAGTGTCGAGGGCAAACAGGAAGGTGCATTCTGGGTGACATTTTATAAAAATGAACACTTATTCCTAAACAGAGACTAATTCCCTTGGAGGTCAACGCAAGAAGAAACATGTCTCCAGACTCCATGTAAGGGAAAATAGACAAAGGTGAGAGAGCAGTCTAAGTTTAGAAAGACACGGTGAAATCCCATCAAACGGGCCATTATTACACTGATTCTAGAGAAGGCAGAAGTAAATCGAAACCAAACGAGGTTATTTCAGCAGAGGGCTGCAGTGAAATGGTTCAGATGCTTCTCTTCAAATGACCTAACTTACTCAAAGAACAGAGACTGGCTAGTCTTGGACTCTTTCTTATATATTACATTTCTAAAAATTAGCTAAATCTCTTTAAAAGTATGATCTCTAGAGTTTCTCGAGTGTCATCCTCTCAGAGTGTGTGTGTGTGCACCTGCGTGTACCTTTCACCTGTTCGGAATAAAACATCTGAGTGCTGCTGGGCACTCAGTTCTGTGCTAAGAGACAGGGCGGAAACGCAAGGATTCAAGGCCACATCTCTGCCCGCAAGGAGTACAACCACCGCTCCCGCCACTCGCTGAGTATTTGTCAGGCACTGTGCCAACTGCTTTACATTTATTTCCTCATTTAATTTAATCCTTACAATAATCGCAGGAGCTAAGTATCATCAACGCATTTTCCAAATTGGGAAACCAAAGTTAAATGGTTAAATAACTTGATTCAGGTCACACAAGCAGCAGGCCACAGCTGGGATTCACACCTAGGGCTTCCTGATTCCACGACTGCACTCTTAACCCACAGCACAAACATCCCGGAAGCGTGAGTGCACTAGAGTGAGGAGCTCAGGCCTGGGATGGAGAGCTGAGCCCCAGATCCTGAGGAAGTCAGAGAAGGCACGTGGTGTCAGGATGAGCCATCGCGTGCTGCCATCCGTCATGTGAGCTGACGCCCGACGGCTACTACACCATCTGTCCCCTGCCCTCGGACCCATGGCCAGCTCCTGAAATGTCTCTTCACTGTCAGCCACTGATAAAAACGGAAGGCCAGTGACAGTTGTGCAGGCCTTACGACGTTTCACAGCTATCCCCCAGGATGGAATGAGTTCTGTCTTGCTGTGCAAAGATTTCCTCTCTGTTCCAGAGATAAGACCATACACTGAAGGAATTAGGGCTTCTCGGGTGGCTCAGACGGTAGAGAATCCGCCTGCAGTGTGGGAGACCTGGGTTCAATCTCTGGGTTAGGAAGATCCCCTGGAGGAGGGCATGACAACCTACTCCAGTATTCTTGCCTGGAGAATTCCATGGACAGAGGAGCCTGGCGGGCTACAGTCCACGGCATCGCAAAGAGTCAGACACGACTGAGAGACTAAGCACATTGAGGAATTAAGTCTCAAACTCTTTGGGCAAATACTAGATGCCATTTCCACTGCTGAATAGCCACATGATTTTTATAACCCTAGCCCCGAGGAGTATGTAAAAACGGCCTTAAAAAATTTTTTTTTTGCTTTTATTTTTTTCTCTGGATAGGGCAACAAGTACACAGGATACAAGATTCCAAAGTACAGAAGGATATATGTGAAAATCACCTTTAAAACCCATGAGATCAATTGTCACTAACTTCTTAGCACTGTGACAAAGTAAATGTAACCAGGTCTGAACAAAATGTAATACTACTTCCTCTGTGCCGGTCTCCGTGTACCAGAAAGTGATGAGAGTGGATGGAGGCAGTGTCCCTCTCACGCCTCAGCAGCCCCTTTACGAGGCAGCCGACTCTGGTTACCTCAGGGCAGGGTGGACCTCCCAACCTCCAGGGTAAGTACCCTTGTTTCAAGGGCCCCGGAGTTTCAAGCAACAGAGCAATATCTCCTAATAGAGCAGGGAGTCGGAAGCCCTTGGGACTCCTCTGCAGTCACAGACTCGGGGAGGGTGGGCAGACAAGGAGTACCAATCCTCTAGCCCTTTGCAGTGAACAGGATGTGCTGGCAGGGTGGCTCCCCATTCCCGTGTAAGGAGCAATGGTGAGGTATGATCTCGAATTAAGACTGATGCTATCAGGGCAACGGGAAACTTCAGGGTCACGTCTGGGACCTGGAATCACTTTCAGTTTCAACTTACATTTGACTGATCCCTCTGCACCAGGTTCTGAGCTAACATCTGTTCACGGCCACAGACAGTCCTGGGAAATGGACTTTTTATCTCTACTTACTTGTGTGGACGCCAGGGCTCAGGCGAGTCAGGTCTATGGTCACAGATCTGGAAGGTTAGAGTTGGGACCAGACCCAACTTCCTGAGGCCAAGTCCAGTGTTCGTTCCATGTTGTGCAAGGTTTAGGGCCTTGGAATATTATTATATAAACTGGGGTTTGGATGGTCATCCTCATTATGACCTCAGGCTCTCACTCTACTTTCTAAAGCGGGAGAATAAATCATGTGAAGGGGGCTGTTTGAAGGCCAAGGGCAATGAGTGTTGCAGGGAATGCACAAAGTCGTGTGGAAACCCTGGGGAGAGGATCAGCTCGGACTGAAGTAGGGCTGGGAAGACCTCACACAGGTGAGACCACCCTCTGGGGAGGGCCTTCAGGGGCTAAGAAAAGCCCCTATAAGCGCAGACATGGAGAGGGAAGCTCAGAGAAAGGGACCCGTGCAGGAAACATCTGCCAGCAGGGTCTCTCCACCTGGGAACTGACAACGTAGACCAGGTAACTCTCTGTTCTGGGGGCTGCACTGCAGGACATCTAGCCACATCCCTGACCTTTATCCACTAGGTGCCAGCGGCACTTCCCACCCTGCCCCCTTGTGACAATAAAAAAATCAAAAAAGTCTCCCGACATGGCCAAACATCCCCTGCTGGGAAGTACTGCCTTGGACGGTGATGTGCCAGCAGCCGGGGCCTGGCTGGCTAGGAGTCTGGGGAGGAGCAGAGAAAGAAGGGGTGGCCACAAACCAGACAGGAGAGGGAACAGGTGCGTGCCCCACGCACCCTCTCATCGGCCCCGGCAGGGACGACAAACAGCCAAACGTGACCCCAAGAGGAGGTCCCTCTGAAGGATGCCCGGCAGGACCCTGGTGGGGAGAAGAATGCTTGCGGGAGGAGAGAAAGAACTCTAGGCCAGGCAACTGGCAAAGGGCACCCTTACTCCCACACTCTCTTTTCTCCTCTTGGAGAACTGCAGCAACAGAGGAAGACACAGGGAATCTACGGGAGCCTGGAACTCCCAAACCTGTCTGGGAGCCCCGAGGGGACCTGGAGCAGGAGGAGGGGTGAGCCGCGATTCACCTGGGACAGCAACGTCGTCCTGCCCCTCCAGGCCACCTGCCAACCCCAAACCTCTCACCCCAGGACCACAGTCACCTGGGAAAAGCAGAAAGGGACTCGGATCCTTATCCTGAGAGCAGAAGGAAAAAGGAGATAGGAGGTGAAGATGAAAGAATTTTGAAGTTCAAGAAAGACGCACCAACAGAGTTCACAAAGGAGACAATGTTTTTCAGCCAACTGATAACAAAGTAGAATGGGGCTGGGGGCTCGAGGAAAGGAGAGGCAGGGAACGGAAACACAGGCAGTACGAGGCCCCCCAGTGCCAGTTCTGGGTGAGGCCCACCACAGAAGGGGCCGTTCAAGTTTCATACCTCATGCAACACCTGTGAAGGTGCCAGCAGTACCATCTTTTTCTAGCAGAGGAGTAAGGTACTGGGAGGCAAGGAATTTCTCTTGGTTCCCGGTCAGAGGAACCTCCCCGGGTGACCAGAGGCCCCGGGCATGGTTGGTGAGTCCCTGGCGCTGCACCTCCCCGGGGCTCCAGGGCCCATGGCCTCCTGAGACCACCGGGGGCTGCGTTCTGGGCTCTGTGTGTCCAGCATGTCCTTACGCCCACGGGGGAAGAAGCAAGAGTTAATGGGAGGCAAGCAGAGGGCCGCTGCGGCCCAGCTGTGAGCCAAGGGCAGAGGCCCTGGGCCGCCACTTACGTGAGTGCTGCTCTGGCTCCGCCCGGGCCCTGGAGTGAAGCGGGCGCTCGCCTCCCCTGTGCTGTGTACAATCTCCACTTTGGCAGAGGAGTCCGCTACAGTTTCACAGTTCAGTCACAAGAGATACTTGCTTCCCCCCACCCCTTAAGAATTCAGCAAATTTTCTTTTACCAGTGATGCCATGGAATAATACTACAGACTATGGCATAAGATTTAGATGCTTTCCCCACATTTCCAAGCATTTTTCTCTCTCAAAAACCACTGTATTTATTTCTGGTTCCACTTCAAGAAGAAGAGGAAGGGTGAAAATGAGATGGTGAAGAGATAGCTCAAAACATTCCATAATTACAGCCTTTGATCCTGGGATCTCAAGGCTCCAATCCCAGATGGGACAGGGTTGCCCTTTACTAACTCAACAGGGGCGGATCCATTAACCAAGAATATACCCCTGTTGAGTATTGCAATTTTTTTAGCAATTACCTGGTGGCTCAGATGGTACAGTGTTGGCCTGCAATATGGAAGAACCAGGTTCGATCCCTAGTTCGGGAAGATACCCTGGAGAAGGAAATGGCACCCCACTCCAGTATTCTTGCCTGGAAAATCCCATGGATGGAGGAGCCTGGAAGGCTACAGTCCATGGGGTTGCAAAGAGTCAGACACAACTGAAGCAATTTCACTTTTTTTTGGCTGTGTGACTGAACTTAGTTCCCTGATTAGGGATTNAAATGGCACCCCACTCCAGTATTCTTGCCTGGAAAATCCCATGGATGGAGGAGCCTGGAAGGCTACAGTCCATGGGGTTGCAAAGAGTCAGACACAACTGAAGCAATTTCACTTTTTTTTGGCTGTGTGACTGAACTTAGTTCCCTGATTAGGGATTGACCCTGTTCCTTGTGCAGTGGGAGTAGAGTCCTTAACCACTGGACCTCCAGGGAAGTCAAAGAATACGTTTTTTGATACAAAGTAGGCCAGGTTTGCTTTTTATTCTTTCTCTTCTGCCTCCTAATCCCTTATCCTGGAATCTATGACCTCATGACTACAGAATGAATATCACTGAATCATTCATTTGTCCTGGGACTTCACTGAAGATAAGTTTTGCTTAGTAAACCGCTTCTTCAGCTATAGTACACATCTGAAAAATATTTCCTGAGATCTTTAAAAGTATAGATTTACAAATATTCACCATATTAACTTCTTGTTAGTCCTAAAAAGTTCTCTAATTACTGAAAGCCACAGTTTGTTACTCTAGTACAAGTTGTTAAAACACATACTCACTTGAACATTAAAACATTACATTTCTTTAAGTATACTCAGTCCTTTAACTTTTTACCAATTCGGCTGGGTCTTCCTCAAGATCAGTTATTCCCAGATGGTGAGCTTTTAAGAAATAACATCAAAAACCTGATGTTTTCATGAGATGACAGGTCAAGAAGAAAACTAGGTTTTAAAAATATTAATTGTACTAACACTAATACTGCAATCTAAGTATCGGCAGAGATATTACCTATAGGCATAGCTCCCACAGAGAGCATGCAGATGTTTTGAGACTCGCTGACACTGGGCAGCTCAGTTCTAGCAGGTTCAATTAGAAGATGGCCTGTCACTATGGTGGGAGCCAGATAAACCTAAGTCCCAACCCTGACTCAGCAACTTCCTAGGGCAGGTCACTTGGGTCTTGGGTGATGTATTTAACCTCCCAAACCTCAGTTTTCTTTTATAAAATGGGAATGGAATCAGTGCATACAGGGTAAGTTTCACTACAAAAATTAAACAAACTAAGTTTATGGCAGGAGTCCCCAAGATCTAATGCTTGATGCTATGAGGTGGAGCTGATATAATAATAACATAAATAAAAGCACACAATAAATGTAATGCACTTGAAACTATCCCCCACCCCACACCGCAATAACTCACAGTCTGTGGAAAAACTGTCTTCCACAAAACCCATCCTCCATGCCAGAAAGGCTGAGACCACTGGTCTGTGGGCAAGCACCCTTGATGGGCATGTGGGTGGTCAAGCAGAAGTCTCAGGCTTCCTGCCTCCGCCCTCTGTCCCTGAGCTCCCCTATCACTGAGGTGGCCCCTGGTTTCTGGGCACTGACCCTCTCGTCTGCAGCCGGTTGTGGGGACTTCAGCAACCTTTGCTGCCTGTACGCACGCATGCCTCCGCTTCCCCCATTAGCCGTCAGACACACAGATCACCGTCTTAGTGCCTGGCGCCATGGTCCGTCCTCAGTGTGGCCCAACCTGCCCTTTCTGAGCTCCTTGCAAACCCAAGTCTTCCCATTCTAACCTTGCCCAGGCCACCCGCTGCTTCAGAGCCCTTACCCAGCCCCCCGGCCTACACTCTGAACTCCGAACTGTCTCACTCGGCTTCTGAGCCCTGTCTCTGGCTCCCGGCCATTGCCAGCTCGCCGGCCCCCGCTCCTCTCCATCCTCACGCTCTATAGCCAAGCAACTCTACACAAGGCACCGGAACTCGGTGCTGTCTCATCACTCCTCAACTTTATACACGCTTCTCTGCCTAGAACCCTCCTCCTCTCTTTTATTTGGCAAAGGCCTAGACAGTCTTCAAAATTCACTCAAAAGGCCCCACTTAGTCTGTCAAGTAAGCAGTGACTGTGTCTCGCACCTTTGTCTGTTGCTGCAAGTGCCATGCTGTCGTTATTTTCCATGTTTTCTTGTAATTCACTGCTGCTGCTGCTGCTGCTAAGTCGCTCAGTCGTGTCCGACTCTGTGCGACTCCATAGACGGCAGCCCACCAGGCTCCCCGTCCCTGGGATTCTCCAGGCAAGAACACTGGAGTGGGCTGCCATTTCCTTCTCCAGTGCATGAAAGTGAAAAGTGAAAAGGAAGTCGCTCAGTCGCGTCTGACTCTTAGCGACCCCATGGACTGCAGCCCACCAGGCTCCTCCATCCATGGGATTTTCCAGGCAAGAGCACTGGAGTGGGGTGCCATTCACTAGACCGCTGTAAATATCTTCTCTGGGAGGTGAACCCAGGACTCACTCTTACACCGAGTAGTTACTCAAGAAGTGTTTACAGTGTTGAACCAAAGAAGCTGGTGGGAAAAGCCACTGAAAAGCAGGGGCTGCAAGCCACTGGGAGAGCAGGCAGTGGGGGAATTCGACAATATTCCCATTGAAAATGGGAAAATGGTGGTGACTGCCAGAGTTCAGAAAAAGAAACCCTTTTTATGTGGTTACAACTCTAACACGTCAATTACATTTACCTAAAGCCCGTGGAACTCCAAATTATAATTTCTCTCCAGCCTCATTATCTTATAAAGTTCCCGGCTCTGAGGAATGATCGTGGGCAATTATGTTTGCAGTTTTTGGCGATGCCAGTTCATGGCTATGTTTTTCTGTTCACTGAACTGGCTCATTTCTTCAGGAGAACAAACTGTTCCACACTGAGGCAGGAATTGGCTGGGTTCTAACAAAAAGATTTTTCCCCCCTGACAGTGTTTTTGCAAAAGACCCAAGTCAATTTATAGCCAAGTAACAAAAGGTCAGAAAGGTTAGTCAAGCAATGGGCGTAATTCCTGTGTGTCACAGCCAATAAAGGAAATGGGTGGGAATAAATAGTATGCAATTTTAACCTGAAATTATTTGTGTAAAACTATTATTGTAAACTATGCAAAGGGACCCATGGCTTCCAATACAAAGGATTTCCCACTGTTTTTTTTTTTAAGATACATTTACTGTGATGACCTCCAATTCTTCATTTTCAAGTGGAAAAATGTCAAAAACTTTTTCACACTAATTTTGAAAAAACTTGGTCATTGTTTTGCAGCCCTGAAACAGAGAAATAATCACGTAAAAAAATTAAAAGTTTCCCAGTTAAATCACAATACAATTTCCATGGCTGAATTTAATACAAAATCTTTGCCAAAAGGAAAACAAAATTAACCAAAAGACAAAGCGGAGAAAAAGGCGCTACAAAGGCCAAAGTTTATTGGTTTTAATCATGCTAGAAGTGTGACAAACTACTGCATTATTCAACGAGCATAACAACAACAAGAAATGCCTGCCTTTAAAGCAGACACGAAGAGCTGACATCAGAGGCAAGCAAACGGAAGACGGATGAGTGACAGCCTGTACTGGGCGGCCAACCAGGCCCAGGCCCGTGGGTCTGGGGAGTAAGGAAGCCTTTCAGATTTCAAGGCTGTTAACTTTCCACCCCGACTCCACCATCATGATGTCTATAGCAGTCACATTTAAGACAGCCTAATCATCCAAAATCACTGCTGCCATGAAATGAAAAGACACTCGCTCCTTGGAAGAAAAGTTACGACCAACCTAGACAGAATATTAAAAAGCAGAGACATTACTGTGCTGACAAAGGTCTATCTAGTCAAAGCTATGGTTTTTCCAGTGGTCACGTATGGATGTGAGAGTTGGACCATAAATAAGGCTGAGCACCGAAGAACTGATACTTTCCAACTGTGGTGTTGGAGAAGACTCTTAAGAGTCCCTTGGACTGCAAGGAGATCCAACCAGTCAACCTAAAGGAAATCAACCCTGAATACCCATGGGAAGGACTGATGCTGAAGCTGAAACTCCAATATTTTGGCTACCTTATGTGAAGAGCTGACTCATTAGAAAAGACCCTGATGCCAGGAAAGATTGAGGGCAGGAGGAAAAGGGGAAGACAGAGGATAAGACGGTTGGAAGACGTCACCGACTCAATGGACATGAGTTCCACTAAGCTCCGGGAGACGGTGAAGGATGGGGAAGCCTGGCGTAATGCAGTCCGTGGGGTCGCAAAGAGCTGGACATGACTGAGCAACTGAACAGTAACAACAATCGTCCAAAAGCACATGGGATTTTCCAGGAAGAATACTGGAGAGGAAGATGAACAGTTAAACGGAACACCATCATGGTCCTGGACAAGATGCTGTAAACCATTTCTGTCCCAGCCTCCTTGCTAAGCACAATCATAAATCCTGTAAATAACACAAGAGGCAACCAAAGGAGAAGTCTGAAAGGTTGGGAAAGGAAGGTGAACAGGTTAGGGACCCCAGGACTAAAGGAACAATGCAGCAGCAGCAGGGCAGCTCGTGACTCCCCTATCCAACTGCAGAAGGGGGCCCAGGTCCAGTATTTCCCAAGCCCCATCCAGACTAGCAACAGACGGCAACCCAGGAAAGCACATCCTTCCTATGATGGAATGGGAGTTCTGCTGACAACACCAGGACAGCCGGGAGCACCAATAAGGAGGACAGGTCAGGAGCCCACTGATACAAAACAATCTGGGAAAACACTCTCCCTCCCTGTAGGGCCCCCAGGAAATACCCTTTATCCCAGCGGGATGGAGGCTCCTGTCGCCTACGTGAAGGCACCAGGCATTGTGGCCTGGGAAAACGTCTTCCTTCCATCAGCTAGCACCAGCAAGGTCCAGTGGCAGCCCCAGCTGCACCAGATAAATCGAGCAGACCAAAACTGTAGCAGCAAAGGCTCTGAAGAGTAAACTGTCAATGGAACCACAGCCCATCAAAGTAGGTCCCAATTTGTGTGCTAATCTAAAGACAGTGACTTCCTGGTAAAATACAAGGTTTAAAAAGGACCCAGAGTTTCTTAACATAATAGACAAAATGTCCAGAACAGAATGGGAAACCTCCTTACCAAGAACCAGGAAAACCACACTTGAATGAGAAAAGACAATCAACTGACACCAATCCTGAAATAAATCTGATCTTGGAACCAGCTTACAAGGGATATTAAAGCAGCCCTCACAAAAATGCTGCAGTAAGCAACTGCAAATTCTCTTGAAATAAATGAAAACATAGAAAATCTCATCAAAGGAACAGAAGTTATAAAAAGGACCAAATAAAAATCATAGCCCCAAAAGACATAATAATAGAAGTTAAAACTTTCTAGATGGGTTTAATAATGGAGACGACAGAGGATAATGAACTTGAAGACAGGCCAATAGAATTTACCCATTATGAACAAAAAAGACCAGACTGAAAACAAATGAACAGAGCCTCAGGAACTTGTGAGACAAAAACAAAAGATCCAATGTTCATATCCTCAGGGTCCCAGAAGGAGAATAAAGAGATGGGCTGAGAGTATTCAAAAAGATAATGGCTGAGAATTTCCCAAATGTGGTGAAAGACATAAATCTACAAATTCAGGAAGCTGGGCAAGCCTCAAATAAATAAATTCAAAGAAATTCATGACAAGACACACGATTAAGTTTCTGATCATCAAAGACAAAGAAAAACCCTTGAAAACAGAAAAACAACACAACGTCTAAGGGAAAACCAATTTAACAGACTGCTCTTCTGAAACCATGGAGGCCAAAAGGAAGCAGCACAATATTTTCTATGTTGAAAGAAAAGAACTGTCAACCATAAATTCTGTATTTGGGGAAACTACACCTCAAGATCAGAGGGGTAAAGATTCTCAGACTAAGGAAAACTAAAAGAATGTGTAGCTAGAAGACCTACCCTTAAAAAATGACTAAAGGAAGTTCTTCAAAGAGAAAGGAAATGATTAAAGAAAAAAATCTTCTTGGAGCATTGGTTAGAAATAAAGAACAGAAAAAGGAAATGAATATATATAATAGACTATCCTTCTCCTTGTGAATTCTATATCATATTTAGTGACTGAAACAGACATTATAATACCATCTGATGCTCAATATGATTATATATAAAAGGCAGGATGGAAGTAAGGTTTTCACATTTCAAAGTGGTGGATTGTTGATACCAGTAAACCATTATAAGCCAAATATATATATTGTAATACTCAAAGCAGCCACAAAGAAAATGAATGATACATGGAGATATACTCAAAAACACTACAAATACTATAAAATCCTTTAAAATGTTCAAGTAGCCAAAGAAAGGCAAGAAAAGAGAAACTGGAGGGAAAACAAATAATAAAATGGCAGATTAAAACTCTAAGGTAAAAAATGTTTGTTTTTGTTAAGTCGTATCTGACTCTTTTGTGACCCCAGGGACTGCAGCCCCCCAGGCTCCTTTGTCCATGGGATCCAGGCAAGAATATTGGACTGAGCTACCATGTCCTTCTCTAGGGGATCTCCCCAACCCAGGAATCAAACCTCTGTCTCCTGCATCTCCTGCACTGCAGGCAGATTCTTTACTGCTGAGCCACCAGGGAAGCCCTAATGTATAAATAATTACCTTAAATGTACATGGTCTGAACACACCAATTAAAGAGCACAAATTGTCAGAATGGATTAAAACCACAACTCAACTATATGCTTTTCACATGAAACTCACTTCAAATTCAATAAGATAAGTAGGCTGATGAGTCTCTTGATGAAAGTGAAAGAGGAGAACAAAAAAGTTGACTTAAAACTCAACATTCAGAAAATGAAGATCATGGCATCCGGTTCCGCCACTTCATGGCAAACAGATAGGCAAACAATGGAAATAGTGACAGACTTTATTTTGGGGGGCTCCAAAATCACTCCAGATGGTGACTGGAGCCATGAAATTAAAAGACGTTTGCTCCTCGGAAGAAAAGTTCTAATCAACCTAGACAGCATATTAAAAAGCAGAGACATTATTTTGCTGACAAAGGTCTGTCTAGTCAAAGCTATGGTTTTTCCAGTACTCATGTATGGATGTGAGAGTTGGACTATAAAGAAAGCTGAGCGCTGAAGAAATGATGCTTATAAACTGTGGTGTTGGAGGAAACTCTTGAGAGTCCCCTGGACTGCAAGGAGATCAAACCAGTCCATCCTAAAGGGAATCAGTCATGAATATTCATTTGAAAGGACTGATGCTGAAACTGAAACTCCAATAATTTGGCCACCTGATGCAAAGAACTGACTCATTGGAAAAGACCCTGATGCTGGGAAAGGTTTAAGGTGGGAGGAGAAGGAGATGACAGAGGATGAGATGGTTGGATGGGATCACCAACTTGATGGACATGAGTTTAAGTAAACTCTAGGAGGTGGTGATGGACAGGGAGGCCTGGTGTGCTGCAGTCCATGGGGTCACAGAGAGTTGGACACAACTGAGCAACTGAACTGAACTCAAGCAGGCTGAAAATACAATAGACAGAATATCAGTAGCTCCTTTAAATCATGCTTATGAATAATTTTTAATGATGAGAGAATGTTCAGATTAAATCAGCAAATATTTTGAAAATAAGATATCAAATGTATATACAGCATGACTTCACACTGTATGTAAACAATTTATAAATGCCTAAAAAGAATTCATGTTAGGTTATCACCACTAGCAAGAATCTCAATTATCTTCATAATGCTTTCTTATATTTTTCAGATTTCTACCATAAGAATGAATAGCTTTTATAATCAGAAAACAACATTATTTTTTAAATTCTCTTCAATTTAAGTAGTCTATTAAAGATAACTGCTGCTGCCGAAGGAAGTGAGACCTAATATTTATTATCAGTAGCCACCATTAATGTGGCTCTTTCTACTTTCATTAATGTGGCGATTTGGCTGTCTCTCCCTTTCCTGTTCCCCAGAGGACCAGAGGTACAAGGCAGATGGCCTGAAAGACTCAGAAAGTCTTCTCTCTGCAAGCTTCATGCATGAGATCCAGGAGATGGAGGTAGGGAGAGGAGGGAGCTGACGGATGGGGGCAGCAGAGCCAGTCTGCTGGCACCCTGCCTCGTTCCCAGTGGTCTCCAGAGTCACTGCTCCAGGCCTCCACAGGCCTGACCACTGAGCTGGGAACCATGAATCTTCAGCCCATCACCCAAGGCCACAAGAACATGTCTTGGTTCTCACAGGCCCACAGAGCCTAACAGGAGGACCCTCCCGCCACGCTGGAGGCCACAGTACAGAAGGGGAAACTCTTCTATTCCATACCGCCAAGCCCGTATCATTTTAACACCCTTGTCTTCCCTTCTTTCTCAAAGTCTCTAACTTTATCCAGGATCCCAATGATAAGCGTCCTACTGTAACAGACCCTACTCTTTTTCTGGCATTTCAAGCAAGAAAACTGAGTAATCTTCAATTCTTCCTTACCCTTAATGTGTATATCCAATCTATTACTATAAGGGAGATTCAACACAAAATGCAGGGGGTAGCAGATACAATGATTTCTAAGATTCCCTATCAGAAATCTGTTATTCTTTTACCAAAGATTACCTTTACCCTTTATTTTTTAAACAGTTTTTTATTGAGCTCTGATAGTTATTTAGCCACACCATGTGTCACGGGGGATATTAATCCCCTGACCAGGAACCAAACCTACACCCCCTACATTGGAAGCTCAGTCTTAACCACTGGACTGCCAGGGCAGTCCCATCTCTAACCTTTCTTAACACAATGAATAAATGACCCTCTTGAAGTCAAAGCTGAAATCTCTGACCAAGGCTCTTTCATGTATAAGATGCTTCCTTGTTGATATAGGGCTTGATTTAACAGTCAATGAGACTATTTTGAGACTTTCCACTGTTATGATCAATTCTGGAAAAGTTGCCTTTTTCTCTGAGGACATGGAATCCCATCTCTAAGGCCACAGGATAACTCAAAGCCAGCCTTGACTTTACAGCACTTTTGCCAATACTGTAGGATCACTTAATGCCCCTATCCCTGCCATCTCCTGGAGCTAAACTTTGACATACGTGATGAGGTAACACAACTTTAAAAATACATGAGCATGTATTGGAGACCTTGTTAACTTTTAAAATAAACTTTTCTTTTACCTGTTCTCTTGCTTTTGGGGGCTAGAGTGGAAAAAGCATGAACACTGGAGTTAAAGAGTGTCCCTATTACTTATTAGCCACATAACTTTGCAGACTCTTCATCTATAAAATGGAAATAAGTACACATACCTCTTGTGAGGATTAAGTAATATATTACTTATAAAAGCGCCTGGCCTATCAGAGGTGCTCTCTTGGATCCGTTTAACATTCCTCCTTTAGTTTCTTTTTTCCAACTACTTCTCATGTATGATTTATGCTTTATGTTTTTATGGAACTAAATGAGTCACCTGAAATTCTTTTGGAACAAAAAAAAAGCATATAAAAATATGACATAAAAATAGTAGACACTCTGCTGGGAAGTAAGGGTGGGCACTGACTGGGAAGGGATATGAGGCAACTTTCTGGGTAATGATATCTTTGTAGGAGTTTGTTACACAGGTGTATGCATGTGTCAAAACTCAGCAAATGTACTGTTAAAATTTAACTATAATGAAATGTACCACTCTTACCTCAGAAGAAAAAAAAAACTATCAACAAATAATGACCTCTTCCTTGGTGATATGCATGCCAAAGCACTGAGGGGGAATGGATAAAAAACAGGATGGACAGACGGACGGACAGAGGAATAGGAAGCACAGAATAAAATGCTAATGTTCAAACCTGGTGGTGGCTGTATGGCTGCTCAGTGTAAAAGCCTTTCAGTTTTGCATTATGTTTGAAATTTTTCATAGTAAAGTGTTGGGAAAACAGACTCAGTGGAAAAGAATGGAAGGCATTCAGTACACATTAGCTCTCTTCCGGAACCTTCCCCCTGCTTTCATTCATCCATTTGCCTGCAAACACTTCCTAGGCACACACTGTAGTATCGCCTAGTACAAACTGCTTAACAGTGCTCAGCATCTGTCCCCTCTTCTATGGAATAATAACTACATGTGCCTCATGGGGGTTTTGTGTGGATTGAGATGATAAACATATAACATTTAAGTTCATACTTGACATGGAGCTGGTGCTCGATAAATGTTAGCTACTATCATATAAAGAGTAAGGGCATTATAGTATCATGGGTATTCAGTATCAAGCAGTGGATAGAAGCCCTGACCCCTAACTGACTGCCAGGGCTCAAATCTCAACTCTACCACTTTGTAGCTCTGGGCAAAACCCTTAACCTTTCTGTGCTTCAATTTCCTATTCTGGGAAAAAAAGTGGTAACCGGGGGTTATTATGGGGTTATTATGACAATTCAACATGATATTACATACTAAGTGCTTAGACAGTGGCTGGAGCAGTATAAACACTCATCAATGTTAGCAAACTCCCTGTGCTGGGTACCTAGAGAACATGAAGAAGAATGGAATGGGCAAGTCCCTGACACCTCCAGGAGAGGAGAAAGCCATGTCAACAGAAGCATCACAAAGTGGCATGCGATGTGTGCCACAGGGGAGATGTACTCCTCCGGGTTGGGGATACCAGAAAACGGACTGATGATAATGACTGAGGAAGACAGAGCCCTCGAGTGAGCAGCACTGGGTGGTCTGGGACTTGAAAGCAGAGAAGGGGAAGAACAGGAGTGGCAATATGCAAGTACGTGGTACAGAGAACCTGCCGGAGCTTAATAAGAGATAGGCAGGGGCAGGTTAGAAGATGTGAGGCTGGAAAGAGACTGCGATCCGATGGCAGAAAGCTTGCTTGATGAATGTGGACTTTGTTCTGTAAAAGTATTTTGAAAAAAATGACCATCCATTCATATATTCCATATATGGAATGTAGAAGAGGTAGGTCTTCAAAATAAAATCTTAATTTTTTTAGAAAAAAAGAGCCTTAATTTTTCTGATAAATAAGAAATATTTATCCACTGCACTCTTTATATAGAATAACTAAAAATTCATTACAATTACTATTTTACCAATTCAAGGCATCTCTACTCATTAAGAAGGCCCAGAGGTTCCAGGAGGGGCAGGAAGTGTGGAATCAAGTTAGTTACCACCACCCATTGGTTCACTGCTTTCAGGCTTAGTTTGGAATCTGAGCCGAGATTAAATTCGGGAAGGGAGAAAGGTCCAGGCCGCAGAAGAGAAGGGCTGGCTCCCTTTGGATGCTGCCAGCTGGCCGTGCTGTGCCTCTCAGAGCTTGCTTGGCCTCGGTAAACACATTTCGTTTGATGGCTGTAGACACGGAGCAAACCCACGAAGCTCAAACTGTCTTCAACATCAGAGCCCTGAGGGGAGCAGCCCACAGACGGGAAAGCTTTTACAAATAAAGGCAGCAAATGCTGCTTCCAAATTATGTAAATTAAATATATGAACCACACATGAAAACATCTTTCCTTTCAAGCGCTACTGGAAGGAAATTAAACTAACATAAAAAGGTTTACAAGTCAGAGGACTGTATATAGGGAAACTTCTATCTTGGTGTAAACCAAGCCCTTTTAGTGGAGGCACCTTTGAGTGAGTGGATGGGCTGGCTGGTTCAAGCTCAGAGGAACAGACTCCTGGTCTGTAGGCTCAGAGTGGAGCATCGCTGTCTGGCTCACTGCTGTGTTCTCTGGGCCTAATACCGTGCCTGGCCCATAGTGGGTGCTCACAAAATATCTGTTAACTGGGCAAGTACATGATCTAGTCCCCAGCTTTGTAAATTCACTGGCATTATTAAATTCTTAATTGAGTGGGGTAGAACTGGTTTAATCCCAACTGAACTCAATAGAAATACATTAGATCCACCTCACCCCCACTTTAGCGGGGGTATAGCTTTCCAGGGGGCCTCCCTGGGGGCTCAGTGGTAAAGAACCCACCTGTCAATGCAGGAGACACAAGTCTGATCCTAGGTCGGGAAGAATTCCTGCAGAAGGAAATGGCAACCTGCTCTAATATTCCTGCCTGGGAAATCCCATGGACAGAGGAGTCTAACAGGCTACAGACCCTGGGGTCACAAAGAGTCAGACACAATTTAGTGACTGAACAGCAACAACAACAGCTTTCCAGGAGCCCCACTATTTCTGAAATTTACCCAGAATTGTCTGTTTCTAGGTGGCTCAGTGTAAAGAATCCACCTGCCAAAGCAGGAGTCACAAGAGATGGGGGTTCGATCCCTGGGTCGGGAAGATCCCCTGGAGCAGGAGATGGCAACCCACTCCAGTACTCTTGCCTGGAAAATCCCACGGACGGAGGAGCCTGACGGGCTACAGTCCACGGGGTTGCAAAGAGCTGGACACAACTGAGCGACTGCGCATGCACGTATGTCTGTTCCTAACATGAGAGCACCTGGGAAACAGAAGCCCCAGTCAGGTGGCCACCTGAGGAACAAAGTTAGACCTTCTAGAAAGGTCTTCCCCCTACACATGCAGCGAGACCAGCTTTGCGACAAGCAGAACGCTCGCCCCAGGCCACTGTGGCATCGCGCTCTTGTGGACAAAGGGAAATGTATTCTGATGAAATCCAACCTTCCGGATCCTCCCCCAGCTCCATGCAGACTCCCAATCTGGTGTCCTTTTGCAGCATTCTTTACTTGAACAAGCCATAAACCCCTTGCTTTTAAGATTTTTCTGTTTATAGGGCTTTAATTTGACCTCTAATGACCAAAGAGGGGCTTTCATCTCCATATGCCTCCAGAGGATCACTCGGGCTGGTCATCTCTGCACGGATGTGCACCATCTTTTCAGGCCATTTTGGCCTCAGCAGCAAATGCTGGACAGTATCTGCAGAGAACCCAAGAGTAGCCAGTGATATCCACTCATGGCTCTGTTTAAGACTACTTTGATTTTTTTTCCCCCTTAAGTGCAGTATCTTGTATTGTCTAATTTTCTATCCGCTTAGCCTCATAAAATTTTCAGGAAAATCTCCCATCAGCATAGCTTTTTACTACATACCCTTTAGAAAGGTCTAGGAGATTCAACAGATCTGGAATGAGCCTAGAGGCAACACAGTGAAAGGTCATCATTAACATTCACCCACTTGGAGAAGAGACCTTAACTCTAAGCTTTCTTTCCTCTTCTGAAGCCGGTTTCTACCCAGGACCAGACAGTTTATCCCATGATGGCTTTTTACTTAAAAGAAAAATAAGACAGAGAAAAAACCAAAAAGTTTTTAAATTTTGAGCTAATTTTAGACTTACAGAAAAGTTGCAAAAAATCGTACAGAGTTTCCTTATATCCCTGACCCCGTGTCCCTGACACACTGGAAAAGACCATGATGCTGGGAAAGATTGAGGGCAGGAGGAGAAAGGGGCAGCAGAAGATGAGATGGTTAGATGGCATCACCGACTCAAGGGACATGAATCTAAGCAAACTCCAGGAGACAGTGAAGGACAGGGAAGCCTGGCGTGCTGCAGTCCATGGGGTTGAAGAGTCAGACATGATTTAGCAACTGAACAACAACAGTGTCCTCAAATCTTACATAACCACAGTAACTGAACAGAGCCAGGGCGTGACCACTGGCACAATACTCTTAACTAAACCAAAGATCTTGTTCAAATTGCACCAGTTTTTTTCTATTTATGTCCTTTTTCTGCCCCAGGATCTATCCAAGATCCCCACTGCATTTTGTCATTATTTCCTTAGGCTCCCCTAGTCTGTGACAGCTCCTTAGTCTTGTTATTTATGCCCTTGACACTAAGCGGTTATTTTGCTGAATGTCCGTGATTTGAATCGGCCTGAGGTTTTCTCAGGATTGTGTGCAGTTGTGCATTTCTGGCCCAAAGGCCACAGCAACGATGCCGTGTTGTCCATTATGCATCATACGTGGGGTTCATGATGTTGCTTATCACTGGTGATGCTGACCTTGACCTTTTGGCTAAGGTGTTTTCTCCACTGTAAAGTTACATTCGTTTCTTTCCTTTATAGTTAATAAGTTGAAAGAGCTGATCTGAGACTATGTAACTTCTGGGAAAGGCTTCTGAGTGGATTACTGGCTCCCTCATTCACAAACCCGCCTGCTTCTCTTAAAAGCTCCAAGAGGTTCGTTGATAGTATTTCCCTTTATTATGCCTGCCCTGCAAGCACTTTGGTTTTTTATTTGTTTATTCAATATATTTATTTTTTAAATACATTTATTTATTTGGCTGCACTGGGTCTCAGTTGCAGCATGCAGGATCTTTAGTTGTGGCATGTGGGATCTAGCGCCCTGACCAGGGATCGAACCCAGGCCTCTTGCATTGGGAGCATGGAGTCTTAGCCACTGGACCACCAGGGAGGTCCCGAGATTTATTTCTTCTACTTGTAAAAAGACCACATCTTCATTGTCAAAAAAAATGTGTTTATAACCACACCTTTAGAGATTGGTACCTGTTGTGAACTAACATTTGTGTCCCCCCGCCACACACACAAATTCATGTTAACATTCTAAGCCCTCATGTGATGGTATTAGGACATGGGGCCTTCAGGAGGTAGTTAGGTCATCACAGCAGAAATGCATGAATGGCATCAGTGTCCTTATAAAAGGGACCCTAAAGAGCTCTCTCATCCCCTCCACCATACAAGAATACAGCAAGAAAAAGGTTGTCTGCAACCTGGAAAAGGCCCCTCACCAGAACCCAACCATGCTGGCACCTAGCCACCAGGACAGTGAGAAACAAATTCTTGTTTATAAGCCACCCCTATTTTGTTACAGAAGCCTAACTAAGACAGCACTCTAGAGAGTTTGAGCTACACACACATACACATATATATACACATATCTATTTGAATAAGATCTTTGGTTTAGTTAATTGTAGTGTCCATGTATATGTATATGCACAACACGTGTGTGTGTGTGTATTCATTCCAGTGAATCCTTTTTCCTCTTTTAACACCACTAGAGTCAGATACCATAGGCTTATTAAGTCCCAGTCCCACCATGGACTTTAGGAAAGTTACTTAATTCTGTACACCGAATTGGCCAGCATCTGTTATTTGTTAATGGGATAAGCAAAATTAAATAACATTTTTGGAAGAACTATTCACTAAGGTAGAAGTAAACATTTTATGGCCTGTGTTTAAAGGAAACCAACTGAATGTGGCCGTGGGGCAGGAGAGGTCACACAGTGAACATCTCCAACTACAGACGCCATACCTGGACCATCTTCAAAGTGTTCACTGCAGAACTCCTTAGCAACTGGAGGGAATGCTACCTGGCCTCCAGGATTTGTCTACTTCTAGTTTATCAAGTGAGGCTCCAACAGTGTGTAAATTTATCAAATAAGTGATAAATGTGTGGCCCAAAAGACAATTGGGAAAAAGATTATTACCTCTCCCACTATTTTCCCCCAGAACAACAACAACAAGAGCTAACAATGGTGGAACACACAGCTTGCACTGGACCCTAAGTATGTTCCAAGCACTAGCTCACTCAACTCTCATTACAGCCCTTGCTAGGAGGTATTATTATCGCTTACAGTTTACAGTTACAAACTGGGGAAGGAGTACATCAAGGCTGTATATTGTCACTCTGCTTATTTAACTTATATGCAGAGTACATCGTGCGAAATGCTGAGCTGAATGAAGCAGAAGCTGGAATCAATATTGCTGGAAGAAATATCAATAACCTCAGATACACAGATGATACTACCCTTATGGCAGAAAGCAAAGAGGAACTAAAGAGCCTCTTGATGAAAGTGAAACAGGAGAGAGAAAAAGCTGGCTTAAACTCAACATTCAAAAAACTAAGATCATGGCATCTGGTCCCATCACTTCATCGCAAACAGATGGGGAAGCAGTGGAAACAGTGAGAGACCTTATTTTCTTGGGCTCCAAAATCACTGCAGATGGTGAATGCAGCCATGAAACTTTTTTTTTTTTTTTTGCAGCCATGAAATTAAAAGACACTTACTCCTTGGAAGAAAAGCTATGACCAACCTAGACAGCATATTAAAAAGCAGAGACGCTACTTTGCCGACAAAGGTCCATCTAGTCAAAGCCATGGTTTTTCCAGTGGTCGTGTATGGATGTGAGAGTTGGACTATAAAGAAAGCTGAGCACCAAAGAAATGATGCTTTTGAACTGTGGTGTTGGAGGAGACTCTTGAGAGTTCCCTGGACTGCAAGGAGATCAAAACAATCCATTCTAAAGGAAATCAGTCCTGAATATTCACTGGAAGGATTGATGCTGAAGCTGAAACTCCAATACTTTGGCCACCTGATGCAAAGAACTGACTCACTGGAAAAGACCCTGATGCTGGGAAAAATTGGAGGCAGGAGAAGAAAGGGACAACAGAGGATGAGATGGTTTCATGGCATCACCGACTCAATGAACATGAGTTTGAGCAAGCTCCAGGAGTTGGTGATGGACAGGGAGGCCTGGCGTGCTGCAGTCCATGGGGTTGCAAAAAGTCGGACACAACTGAGCGACTGAATTGAACAGTTTACAGAAGGGCATCCCTGGTGGTTCAGTGGTAAAGAATCCACCTGCCAATGTAGGCGACTCTAGTTCAATCCCTGGGTTAGGAAGATCCTTTGGGGAAGGAAATGGCAACCCATTCCAGTATTCTTGCCTGGAGACCCCCATGGACAGAGGAGCCCGGTGGGTAACAAAGAGTAATATACGACTTAATGACTGAACAACAAAGACAGCTTACAGATAAGGAAAATGAGGCACAAAGAAGTTACAAAAAGCAACGTGCTCAAGGTCACTCAGCTAGTAGCTGGCAGAGCCAGAATCTGAACCCAGGCAAGCCTAGTTCCTGAATGTAGGCTCTGAGCTCAACGCTCTCCTATTGTCATAGAAGGCACGAACACACTCTCATCTGGAAGACAGAGGCCGTCCATGAATTTGAATTCTGGAGGAAGCTGAACTGAATAAAACACTCAAATGACAGAAGAAAATCTCTTCCAGGATGGAAAGACCTGAGAGAAGAAACAAGAAGGGGCTCTCGGGATCTCATACGTAACTAGCAATCAAAGCAGGTCACTTAGACAACAGCCTGGAAACATCTGAAAACAATGTGTAGGAAGGGACTCCAAGCTGACAAGTTAAACAAGCAGGTTATGTGAAATGAGAATCCAGCAGTTACTTTTTTTAAGTAACAGAAGCCCAGAGACAAGGCAATCTAAGATACAACACCTCAAAGGAAAAGAGATAATCGGAATCCTTTGAGCAGTCATCTCTAAATAAACACAGTGATGCCACCCCCGGCCACGTGCCCTTGTCATTCCTCCACCACCAAGATGTCTCTAAGAGCTGCGGTCGGCAGCGCCATCTGCACTTTCTCCAGTGTGAGCTGACCTCCGTACTCTGCGGACTGAGCATGGCAGGGTTGCTATCAGTTTTCTAACTGAGAAAATCGGTGGCTAAGCATCTCCTTATCCTACCAAACCTCTGGGAGAACGGCCACTGCTCCCATAGCAAATCATGTCCTCCACACCACTCTCTTCTGCTTCTCCATCTCTTCCCCTAGCATGTTTGGCACTCAGGCTTGAAGTAACAATGCCTTGGAGCCTTAGTTTCCTGGCCCATAAAGTAGGGTGGTAACAATTTCCATACACAGGGCTATTAAGAAGGTAAAGTAAGCCATCTGAAAAAGCTCTCAGCACCCCACGCAGGACATGTATTACAGTGCTCAGCACATTTTGATTTCCTGCACATAAAGACTGGTCTTGGCCAAGAGGCCAACCTAAGCCCTTTCTTCTATCTACAGGCTCTGCTTGGGGGATCTTTACATCTGTTCTACGGCTTGGACCTCCTCCTTGGGAGCAAATATACCTTTATCTCTGGCCCCTATATCTCAGCTGAGTTTATAACCCATATTTCCAGTGGTTCTTAGATATGTTTTCTTGGCTCTCTCAACAATTTTTAAAGTTCAGAAAGTCCTCAAATGCTCTTTCTCCAAATTAGTCTCTGCAACCCCCTCCACAATCTACCCCATGACATAAGGTAGTCAATATTTCCACCATCTATTATGACCTTCCCTAAAATAAATAAACAAGAAAACCCTCTAAGTTATCCTCTAATCCCAATCTCACCTGAGTCAGGAACAGGTATTTTTCGATTCTACCTCAAGGCACCTCATCTCTATCGCCACTGCTGCCGCCTTGTTCAGCTTCTCATCACCTCCTACCTGCATGACAGCTACAGTCATTCACTAACTTCCTCCTTGCCGTCCGTGCTTCACACAACAGCCAGAGCTATTTTCCTAAAAACAGAGTCTTGAACAGAGTCTGCAGCCACAGGATACAAACTAAAACTTGTTGGCCAGGCTTCTCAGTCTGGCCCCAACGTCCCTGTGTCCAGTCTCGCCTGCAGCCATCTGGGTGCCTTCAGGCTTCCGCCCATTCGCTTTATCCTTTATCTGGAAGAGCGCTGCTGGCACAGTAACCCCCAGCTCCCCAGACGTCCCCGCTGACTCACCGGGACACCACTCCCTCCCTCTTGTGTCCCAGGACACCTGACACATGACATCTTTTGCCATGGCTGTTTGCATACATGCCGCCTCCTCGACCAGAAAGAGACCTCGAAGCCAAGGATGGAACTACCTTTCCCTTTATATCTCCTGCACCAAGCTAAGTGTCTGGCCAGCTCGGAGTGAGGCCTTGGTGGTTGTTACTTCATTTAATCAAGAATAAGAAAATACTTGTAAGTATCAGGCTGAAGCCCAGAAGAACTGGTGCACTTCACAGAATAAATGTAAAATGTGAAGGATAAAAATAATCGAAGTGGATGAGGAGCAGGAAGAGAGGATGCCAAAACAGGGAGAAGCTGAGTTTCCTTATATGGAAGGAAAGCTCTAGCATTTGTTCTGATGATAGTAAATAAATATAGGAACAAGTGTTATTTTCAGCACTAAAAGAACTGTTCACCTTTAAATTTTGTCTTAAAGTTGAAAAGAAGAAAAGGACACTCCATAAAACAGAAGGCATAACAGCAAAGAGACAACTAAGCAATATAAAAATTAAACAACAAATTATATGTAGAAAACGTAACAAATGCAAAAGCAACCACAAATTAAAGAGGCTAAATTCACCCGTAAGTTACAGAATCTTTAAGACTGGATGCACAGAAGACAAATCCAACAATACTCAACTTACAAAGCTCTGAAATACAATAATAAAATTAGAAAATGCAACAAAACCACTGCGCTGAAACAAATCGCCAGTCCAGGTTCGACGCAGGATACAGGATGCTCGGATGCTTGGGGCTGGTGCACTGGGATGACCCAGAGGGATGGTATGGGGAGGGAGGTGGGAGGGGCTCTCAGGATGGGGAACACAAGTACACCCATGGTGGATTCATGCTGATGTATGGCAAAACCAATACAATATTGTAAAGTAATTAGCCTCCAATTAAAATAAATAAATTTATATTTTTAAAAAATTTTATAGACTTAAAAAAAATAAAATTAAAATTAAAAAAAGAATCGAACATAAGTATTGCTTTAAGCATTGTCAAAAAAAAAAAAAGAAAACTAAAAATGAAACTAATAATCTTGAGAAACAAACAATCAAAAAACTTGATTCTTAAAAAAAAATTAGATTATTTTGAAAGCAAAAAAATACTTTGGAAGGACGCATAATAAACTGGTAAGAAATGCCATCTATAAGTAGGGAACTTAATGCTTGCGGATCTGGAATGAAGAGGAAACTGACTTTTCACTCTCCCATTTTGCATTTATTTATTTATTTATCTATTTATCGGCCACACCATGAAGCTTGTGGGATCTTAGTTCCCTGACCAGGGATTGAATCCAGGCTCACAGTGAAATCTCAAGAGTCCTTACCACTTGCCATGGAACTCCTGTGTTTTGTACTTCAAATATAAAACAATAAAGTTTTATATTTCAGCTATAATTTCTCTGAAGAGAACAAAAGTGATACTACTAGCAAAGTTAATTACAAAAAGGAAATGCATGAAACTAGAGACACAGGACACAAAAGCAGCAATAAAACTGTAGGGAAATACTAGGTGCGTGTTAATAAATCTGGGTAAAACTAAACAGGTGGATTTTTCATTAAAAATGTAAAATTCTAAATACCTATAAAATACTTAACTTGGCCAACATCTTTAAAAATAACTATACCCCCACCCCTAAAGCAACTAGTCCCTGATGGCTTATCAGTGGATCATTTAAAGTTCTCAAGAAACAAGCACAACACGTTACAGAAATCATACCTAGCAAGAGCCAAGATACAGATGACCTAGTTCATTCTGTCTTCTAAAGCTGGTTAAAGAAAAATGAAAAGAGAAAACGAGATGAAGCTTACTTAAAACTTACGCTCAGAAATTTAAAAGAAAATAACAGTAAGTAGGACTACGTTCGGAGAAGGCAATGGCACCCCACTCCAGTACTCTCGCCTGGAAAATCCCATGGACGGAGGAGCCTAGTAGGCTGCAGTCCATGGGGTCGCGAAGAGTCAGACACGACTTAGCAGCAGCAGCAGCAGCAGGACTACGGTAAACCTTTCAACCGTGTCATGTCATCTGATACCAAAAATTAACTTGTTAAATTCCAGCAGATATTCTTAGCTTTAAAATCCTAAAACTAATAACAAAGGTATACTTTCTTACCCTTTTTGAGGTATCTATAAAAATAAACGTCAAGAGTACACTTCAAGGAAGGAATGAGACATGCAGTCAGTAAAAACAGGAACAAACTGAAGCAGCATTTTATCACCACTGCTAATGAATATAGGCTCAGGAGTTCTTTCCAATAAAAAGCAACATGAAAAAAAAATAAGAAATACAAATACAATAAGGGCCGAGGCAAAATTTTTTAAATAAATAACATCACTGTAACTTACAAACCCAAAGGAATTACTTAAATGGTTACAATGAGCTAAAAGTGACCAAAGTCATCATTGATACACAAAATCAATACTATTTCTGGTCCTCAATCTTGATCATAGTGAAAATCACCCCAGGCAGCTTTTTAAAATGCCAATGCCTACAACTCACCCCAGACAAATTGCCTCAGCATCTCTGAGGGTGGGACCGGACATTTGTAATTTATAATGATTCTAAGGGGATTCTAATGTACAGCTAATTCAAGATACCACTACCTTATATATAATTACCTAAGTCTGTAAGGAATGCAATGCAGAGCATCTGGGATATTCTCAGATGGGAAGGGAAAGCGCTGTAGAGCAACAGGAGCGGCAAAGGAGGAGTGTGAAAGGGGACGGCGTCAGCTGCGGGACCAGTGTTCCCAGCCCACTGCGGGGCGGGCAGAGAGGCAGGCAGCCGCCCGAGCGCTGGGCCGACACGACCCACGGAACGGCGGCAACAACAGCTAATCAGTCTCAGTCCACACGCTGCTGAGATCAGATGCACGCGTGAAGGTTTAACAGAGGCTGAGGAGGTACAAAATTACTCGCATATCTGTGTGAGGTTCCCTGTGAGATAAATTCCTAGAAATGCAATTGCTGAGTCAAATGGCAGGTGCCTTTAGAATTGAAAGATAGCTTTAAATGATCTTAAAGATGAACTTGAACAAGCACAGTGAAGGAACAAGACACCACACCTGACGGGACGAGTGGAGTGAGAAAAAGAAGAGGTAAGCTAGAGCTGGGCGACATGGCTCAGGGCGGTCAGGTACGGAGCAGGTACGGAAATGGCGTCCCAGAAAATTCCTGGTCATTCCATCTGGCTCTGCCCTTTGCATTCACTTTACTCCCCACCCCGCATCCCCCCACCAGCAGAAACCTGAAGGAGAAGGCGGGCAGGGGCCATGTGGCTGTCCAGGAGGAGACTGCAGACCGACTGGAGAACCGTAAGGAGATCAGCGTAACTGACGCAGAGTCGGTGTGAAGGTGAGCACTAGAAAATGTGTGCAGGAGTTCACTCACGATAAACTTGGCTTGGGGACTGCCCTGGCAGCCTGGTTGTTAGGACACGGCGCTTTCACTGCTATAGGCACGGGTTCGATCCCTGGCTGGGGAACTAAGTTCTCACTAGCTGTGTGGCCTGGCCAAACAAACAAACCTGCCTTACGCCACTTTCAGCTTAGAGGACTGATATACAAAGGCCACTGAACAGTTTTTACTCCACCTTGCAACTCAAAGCTAAAGAATGAGAAAACAGGACTGTATCTTCTAGCTAACAGCAGCCTGGCCACAACCCACCATAAGGCAGGAAGTTCCACAAGTAACAACTGTGGGGAAATTCCCATGGGCTGGGCGGCCCAGGCTGGTGGAGACGCAGCGATGCTCTCATGGGTTGTCCAAGCCTGGCTCCTGTGCACAGAGCCTCCATTACACACCAGCAATAACTCTGACTCCATTTCTTCTGCTTTCTTTCAAAAACACTCTAATCAGGAAACTGAAAAAAGGTTCTTTATAATCATAAATAATGTAATAAATTTCCTTTACTTAAAAAAACTTCAACAACAAAACCCCTCAATATCTAAGCTTGTGAGAGGCATGGTAATAATAAAATGAGTTCCCAACTCTCTCTCTCTCTCACACACACACACACATAACTTACTAGGGCACATCTATTTCATCAAGAGAAAACTATGGCTATTTACATTAATTATTTGCCAGTCTGCTTTGTCTTTACAGAGGGCAGTGCCAAGAACATAGCTTGGATAACTTGGTATCATCCAAACCAGAGTTTCTCAAATCAGTCATTTAATAAAGCAGAAGTATAAGTTTTGCACTCAGACCAAAAAGCTGACCTTGAACTAAACCTGTACGTTACAAGAGACACAGCACACAACTCTACTTTTATAATACCCAATGGTCAACCTACGATAGAACAGAACGGGCTCCTATCAAGTGATCTATGAAGTCTCTTCAACTATATATTCAATATACACTTTTTAGATTAATCAATAAAAGAATAATTTGATCAAAGAGCTCAGCAATAAAAGTCAAGGATGGAGGAAAAAATGTTTAGCAGCAATAAATATGGCTATAGAGACTTAGGCACGACAAATTGATGGTGACTGACACACGGCACGAAACTTCACATTCGGAACTGTACTATCCACCCGGGAAACACACCTCCCCTCCCCTCACCGGCCTCCGCAGCCTGCCTCTTCTCTCTGGGCAGCCCCGTGTGCATCTTCAGAGGTTCGGTTGTTGGTGCCTCTGTAGCTGCAGCCCAGTCCTGCAAGGCAAGTGGCACAGCTTCACTTCACGTGGAGAGAGAGAGAGGATTCTGGGAGACTGAGCGGCCCAATCCCATCAGTCTCCAGACTGTGCACACACAGAAACGCCACGGGGTGGGGAGAGCAAAAGGGCTCATTAAAGAGCAAACCAGCAATCTAAAATGATCTTAAATGCTAGTAGTGACTGAAAAATACTAATGGAAAAAGGGCAAACTTGTCTCTGATAATAGATCAGAACAAGATGATTCATTAAACTCTCTTTCCACCAATGAGTTTCCCGCTCTCTCTCCTAGCTAAGTATGAGATGGCTTAGCAGAAATGATAAAATTAACTGAGGTGTGGCCTTACAGCTTCAAGGATGCATACCATTAAGGATGTGCTATTTTCTGATGCTCTTTCAGTCAAAGCCTGGGTTTTTCTAACATGGATTCTAGAGGCACAAAAATGGTCTAGACTGTGAGTTCCAGGCTAAGGAGCTCTGTGACCTTCCTCTTTGTCTCTGATCCTTATCCCTAGGTCAACCCATTCTACACAGTGGCAATGATGTGCACACAGTAATTCCTGGCGAATGAATGAGACAGTAACTATGTTTTCAACAAACGACCAGAAAAGCTTCACATGATCTTAAGATTATTTGGGAAATTGCTGAAAAACCACGGCTTTTGAGTTCTTTATTTCCATCCCAAAGTATTCTCTTTGGGTGAGACGCCCAGTAAAATGGTTCTAAAGTGAGTATACCAGAGGGTCTCAGAACTTTGAATGGTGCCTGAGTACACAAGAGAGGGTTGGGACCATGGGTATCTGAATGGAAACAAGTTTACCCCCTCAGGAAAGCACCCTCAGCCAGAGCAGCTCCAGTGATCGTTCCTGTCACGCGCTTACGGTGTCAGGCACTGTTCTAAGAGCTTTAACTACATGAACTCATTCGATCTTTTATAATGACCCAATGAGGTAGACTCTATTATTCTAACTGCCCAGATGAGAAGACTAAGGCACAGAAAGGTGAAGAAAACAAACTGTGCAAGGAAATGCACTCTTTACTGCCCTTCACAGGCAGTGGCTCCTGGACACACGTGATCCTGCAGGAAGCTGTCGCTTCCTCCACCCATTTCACTTTCTTTCACTGCTCTTACGGTATTGTAGTAGCTCAATGGCTAAACTAGCTCTTGCTGGAAAACTGTCCTAAAAAATAATTTATTAAAAACTTTAAAGTTCCCACAAATGAAAAAACCTGACCTTCTCTTAATTTAAAAAATTATCCAGTGAACATCACACAAAGGAACTCTCCCTAGTTTTGTGGAGAGCAGAAGCAATCAGGATTTTCAGCTGAATACTTAACATTCAGCCATGACTTCAGCTTGTTACACTTATTTCAGATACTCTGCCCTGCTCACCAGATCCCTCCTAACTTTAAAATTTCAAATCCCTCACTCAAACAAGGCATTTATTCTTCTGCTGTCTGGTTGAATTGATTGAGACCTGAAAGTAATGATATCAAAAGCTGTGGGTTCAATTCACGACAAACCACTTCGCTTTGTTTGCCTCACTAAGGGTCTGCAAACCCTTAGCCTGGATGGCATATTTTGGGTAAGAGGAACCAGGTGGGCGTGTGCAAGACCACTAGCATAAATAACATCTGCTAGAGAAACAAGCCCACATCCAATACAGGGGCACCAGCAGGACTCTGGGGCAGAACCATCAACTCGATTCACAAAGGAAAACCTCATGATCATGGCAAAGCACCTCTACCTTTCTAGGTCAGATGCTCTTCTCAAGCTCAGATCTTTTGCCAGAATCTAACCTAAAGTCCCTCCTTCAAAAACAAAACAGGTATAAGAATCAAATAAGAAACTAAGGTTTTTAATTTTTTCACAACATCTCCTCCATTTGAAAACAGAAATTTCTTATTCCTGACACCAATTCCATGATCAAAAAAGCACTTGTGAAGCTTTTCGAAAGTGCCACAAAAATCTCTAGCAGTGCAACACAGCAAACCATCAGAAAAATCTTACTGCCCTCCCATAGGTTTATCTTACTGTCTTTAAAAATCACTCCTAGTTTTCATAAAACCAAAATCTGCTTCATCTCCAAATAGTATGAAGTTACCTTAAACATGCTCTTTCAAATTAATAAATGAAGAAACCAATTCTGATTAGACCAGATCACACTTTAAAACAACCAAGGGTCCTCTCAAGGTAGAAGTTTTACCAGCGTCCACAAGTTAGAGAAAAAAACCACAACTCTATTCCTTAATCGGTATTCTAGGAGGACACCCACTTGGGATCATCTGTCTTCCAGTTTTCTTGCCCACGCCTGGAAAGAACTTTCCCGACATCTCAACGCCAAGAAGCACATGGATTCCAACAGTCACGAGGTAACTATGACAGCAAAGCCACAATTACTTATGAGATCACAAAAACTAGATGATGTATTTTTTAAATTAGAGGTAAAACCCACGTAACATAAAATTAACCATGTTGAAGTGTACAGTTCAACGGCATCTAGTATATTCACTATGTTGCACATCCATCACCTTTATCTAGCTCCAAAAGATTTTAGTTATCTATCCCCAAAGGAAATCTGTATTCATTAAGTAGTTGCTACCATTATCCCTGTTTAGCCTGGCAACCATTAATATCCTTTCTGCTTTGATGAATGTATCTATTATGGATATTTTATACAAATGCAATCACACAACATGTGACCTTTTGCATCTGCCTTCTTTCACCTGACCTCCTGTTCTGAGGTGCTTCCACACTGCAGCATGCATCAGTACTCTTTTTATGGCTGAAAAATATTCCATTGTATGGATACATCACATTCCATTCATCCATTCATCCACTGATGGACATTTGGGTTGTTTCTGTCTTTTGGCTACTGTGATTGGTGCCGCTGTGAACATCTGGGTACAAGTACTTGTCTGAACACCTGTCTTCAATCATTTAGGGTGTATACTTAGAACTGCTGGGTCATATGTTAAGTCTATATTTAACTTTTTGAGGAACTGCCAAACTGTTTTCCATGGTGGCTACACCATTTTACATTCTCACCGAAAAGCATGAGGGTTCCAACATCCTCACCAACACTTTTCTGTTCCGTGTGTTTTTAAATTATAGCCACCCTTGTGGACGTGAAGTAGCTATCTCGCGGTGGTTTTGATTTCCATTTCCCTAATGACCAATGATGTTGAACATCTTTTCACATGATTGTTGGCCATTTGTATACCATCTTTGGATAAATGTTCAACCAAGTCTGTTTTCCATATTTTAATCGGGTTGTTTATCTTATTACGAGTTTCTTACGAGTTTCGAGTTTCTATTTAAAAATATATCATGGCTACTAGGCCCTTCTCAGATTTGCGTGTTTTCTCCCATTCTGTAGACTCTTTCCACTTTCTTAATAATGTCCTTTGATGCACAAAAGCTGTAAATTTTGGTGAAGTCCAACATATCCATTTTTTCTTTTTTTGTTGCTCACACCATTAAGAGTCATTTCTAAGAATCCATTACCAAATTCAAGGTCATGAAGATTCACCCTTATGGTTTTTCTAAGTGTCTTGGCTCTTCCAATTAGGTCTCTGACTCATTTTGAGTGAATTTTAGCATGAGGTTGGACTCTAACTGCATTCTTTTGCATGTGGATATCCAGTTGTCCCAGCACCATTTGTTGAAGAGAAGGTCCTTCCCATCACTGAATGGACTTGGTACCTTGGTCAAAAAACAATTGACTATAGATACATGGGTTTATCTCTGGACTTTTAAATTCCATTCCATTGATCTATTTTGTCCATCCTTATGCCAGTACCACATTGTTTTAATGACTGTAGCTTTTTTGTTTTTAAATTAAGAAGTGGATTTAGAGAGATATACATTCCATAGACAGAATGTAGTCCATCTCAAAAGGTAAGAATAGCCCTGGGAGTAACACACTCCTCAGGGTGTGGGCCATCTCAGAAAGCAAGAGGCCAATTGTAGTAGTAGTTGTTGTTGTTGTTTTATTGGGAAGCATGAGTCCATCCTTCTCTTTCAAGACTGTTTTGACTATTTGGCGTCTCTGGCAATTTCATATGAATTTTAGCATCAACGTCTCCATTTCTGTAAAAGAGGCTGCCTAGACTTTGGTAGAGATGTCACTGAATCTCTAAAGCACATTGGGTAGCACTGCCACCTTTATGTCAACCCATGGATGTGGACTATCTTTCCATTCTATACCATATTAATAATTTTAAGTCACCTTAAAATATCCTGGATAAGGTAATATCAGAAAGTAAATTCCTTTAGTTGTCTGTATCTCTAGGTAATCTACTAGGCATGTCCTGAAGTCAGTCACAAATATGAAGTTTATTTACCATGGAGAGCTCAGTATTCATATTCCAGAGAAGGAAGGCCAATTATTCAGGGTCTGGCTATGTGCTTTTGTTTTTGGGGAAGGTTAGAACTCAAGGATTTTCATTCCCTTGATTTAGTTAGTTTTAATTTTCATCTTCAGCTCCCAGTAGAGGAACTGATGGAATCTTATATGTTCCCTGATAAGAGTAGGTTGTTTAACAGGCTTCACAGACTGGAATCATGAACTCTCTTTCCATATAGTTCACGTTTTAAAAAACTGATGATGAAACATCATCATCAATTAGCTACTTTGCCAAAGATTGTGTGCAAACGTGTGCTCAGACACCCCTGGTTGGGCTTCCCTGGTGGCTTAGTGGTAAAGCATCCACCTGCCAATGCAAGGGACACGGGTTCAATCCCTGATCTGGCAAGATCCCACGTGCTGCAGAGCACTAAGCCCGTGCACCTCAACTACTGAGCCCAGACGCTCTACAGCCCACGCTCTGCAACGAGAAGCCAGCACAACGAGACACCTGCATGCCACGACTGGAAAGCAGCCCCCACCACTTGGTGCAACTAGAGAAAAGCTCACACAGCAACGAAGACCCAGCACAGCCAAAAAATAAAAAATTACCTTTTTTAAAAAAATAATTAAATCTTATCTAAAAAACACCCTTGGTTAGTTACAGCTTAAAGTATCAACTATAATCAGGAGGGAGAGGAGGAAGCCTTTAAAAGTCTTTTCTCTAGAAACGTTTTGGTAAAGACTCAGTTCAGTTCAGTCACTCAGTCGTGTCCAACTCTTTGCAACCCCATGAATCACAGCACGCCAGGCCTCCCTGTCCATCACCAACTCCCGGAGTTCACCCAGACTCGCGTCCATCGAGTCGGTGATGCTATCCAGCCATCTCATCCTCTGTCATCCCCTTCTCCTCCTGCCCCCAATCCCTCCCATCATCAGAGTCTTTTCCAGTGAGTCAACTCTTCACATGAGGTGGCCAAAGGACTGGAGTTTCAGCTTTAGCATCATTCCTTCCAAAGAAATCCCAGGGCTGATCTCCTTCAGAATGGACTGGTTGGATCTCCTTGCAGTCCAAGGGACTCTCAAGAGTCTTCTCCAACACCACAGTTCAAAAGCATCAATTCTTCGGCGCTCAGCTTTCTTCACAGTCCAACTCTCACATCCATACATGACCACAGGAAAAACCATAGCCTTGACTAGACAGACCTTTCTTGGCAAAGTAATGTCTCTGCTTTTGAATATGCTATCTAGGTTGGTCATAACTTTTCTTCCAAGGAGTAAGCATCTTTTAATTTCATGGCTGCCGTCACCAGCTGTAGTGATTTTGGAGCCCAAAAAAATAAAGTCTGACACTTTTCCACTGTTTCCCCATCTATTTCCCATGAAGAGATGGGACCAGATGCCATGATCTTCGTTTTCTGAAGGTTGAGCTTTAAGCCAAGTTTTTCACTCTCCTCTTTCACTTTCCTCAAGAGGCTTTTTAGTTCCTCTTCACTTTCTGCCATAAGGGTGGTGTCATCTGCATATCTGAGGTTATTGATATTTCTCCCGGCAATCTTGATTCCAGCTGTGAGGGGACAATTGTTTGAAGTTATAAACATAACTTGGGCAGGACATAATTTGTTCTTTGCACTCATGTCAAAATTAGAACTGAAGACATTATAGTAACCCAGAAAAAATAACTGTGGCTTTTTCTGAGAGTAGTGATTTCAAGGAATTTATAGAAGAAAAGTCGTCTTAAAATCAGTAGATTATTAGTCGGAGGGGCACTGACTGCTTCAGTTCCCATGTTCAGTGTCAACTTCCCAAAGCTTCGGTGTATCTCAATATGTGGGTCACCTGGGACTCATGGTCCAAGGTGGTCCAGTAATATCAAAACAGGCTTTACCACTATGGAGAACAGTATAGATTCCTTCAAAAACTAGGAATAAAACTACCATATGACCTAGCAATCCCACCACTGGGCATATACGCTGAGAAACCAAAACTGAAAGAGACACATGTACCCTAGTGTCCACTGCAGCACTGTTCACAACAGCTACAACAGGGAAGCAACCTCGCTGTTCATCAAAAGATGAACGGATAAAGAAGTTGTGGTACATACACATAATGGAATATTACTCAGCCATAAAAAGAAATCTATCTGAGTCAGTTCTAATGAGGCGGATGAACCTAGAGCCTATTATACAGAATGAAATAAGTCAGAAAGATAAATATCATATACTAATGCATATATATGGGACCTAGAAAGATGGTACTGGTATGTGCAAGGCAGCAATGGAGAAACAGACAGAAAACAGACTTATGGACACAGGGAGAGGGGAGGAGAAGGTGAGACGTATGGAGAGAGTAACACAGAGACTTACATTACCAGATGTAAAATAGATAGCCAATGGGAATTTGCTGTATGTCTTAGGGAACTCAAACAGGGGTTCTGAATCAACCTAGAGGGGTACAATGGGGAGCGAGATGGGAGGGAGATTCAAGAGGGAGGGGCATATCTACAACCATGGCTGACTCATGTTGATGTTTGACAGAAGTAACAAAATCCTGTAAAGCAGTTATCCTTCAAGTAAAAAAGAATAAATTTAAAAAAATACAATGTGGTAGTAAAAAAAAAAGAATGGAGAAAGAAGCTGTGGTACAGGTACAAGGTGGAATATTACTCAGCTACAAAAAGGAACGCAACTGAGTCAGCTCAAATGAGGAGGATGAGCGTAGAGTCTATCACACAGAGTGAAGCAAGCCAGAAAAACAAAGACCAGTATTGTATACTGATGCATATGTATGGAATCTAGAAAGACGGTACTGATGATCCTGTTTGCAGGGCAGCCCAGGAGACATAGATATATAGGACAGAGTTTTGGATACAGTGGAAAAAGGAGGGGGTGAGATGAATTTGAGAGAGTAGCATTGAAACATATACAGTATCATATGTAAAATAGTTAAAGAGAATTTGCTGTACGAGGCAGGAAACCCAAAGATGGTACTCCGTGACAACCTAGAGCAGTGCGATCGGAGTGGGGTGGGAGGGAGGTTCAAGAGGGAGGGGACCTATGCATACCTAAGGCTGATTCACGCTGATGAGTGAAACCAACACGACACTGTAAAGCAATTACCCTCCAACTAAAAATAAAATTAAAATGTTTAAAGGCTTTAAGAATCAAACTGCTTATAAATAACTTCAATCAGAAAATACAATCTGGTCTTCAGATAAACAACTAGCAACCAAATCCCGGGAAAAAGAAATCCAATTCCACGTATTTTGTCATCTATAATGAAACCAAAGGCAATAAAAATATCTTCTGGCAGGTGCTCAGGGTCAGTGCCTTGGCAGGGAATGTTAGCTACGGCAAAGTTAGAAGGTCTGATGTTTGTTTGGTTTATTTTTGTTTTTGACCAGAAAGTTTAAGTTGAAAAGGGCAAAAATAAGGAGACAAGGGGAAGAAAAGTAGACTTGGGCAAGAAATGGGAACCAGATAAGCAGGTAGTACCTGAGGCAGTACAGACAGAGAGGGGGCAGCTGGCCGAGGGGGTACACAGAGTGGACAGCTCGCTGGCTGCACGTACTGCCGAGATCAGAGGATCCTTTCAGCACAGTGGCAGCAAAGCTGGTCAATGTAACACCCACGGCAGGCTCACGCTCAGCCGATTCCTCAGGAACTAGAAAGCCCTTATCACAGGGCCAGAGGAGAGGGCACCCTCTGCTTTGGTCCTGCCACTGCCACACAGGGTCCCGTCTTTAGGGCCCACACCATCTCCCAGCCTCTAAGAGCAGGTTCCACACTCTGACTAACAACTGCACTGCTCTCTCCACACTTCCTCAGCTCTGTCTGCACACCGTTCCTCTGACTCAGGGTCAAGAAGTAGGGGAAAGGCAGGAGAAAGTGGCAGGGCCCCATGAAATGGGGTAAAGGCCGTGTTCTCCTTGATGGGAGGTAGAGCAGATGGAAATGAACTCTACAAGGAATGCAATGGGGGAAGGGGGTGATGGGTCCTTTTCCATCCCAGAGACAGACATCTTGGGCCTCTCAAACCTAGACTCATAATTGCTGCTCTTGGATAATAAAGCTGAATGCGTGACAGCCACTTGGGCCTGGGGGCAGTTTTTTCTCAGTTATCAAATCACGTGCCCCAGAGGCTGTGGGATTTCTTTTTCTGCAGCTGTCTTGGCAGAGCAGTCAGGGGCCACACACCAAGTGCTTCCATGCTCCCCTCACCCTGGAAACCCCTGCAGAAGGGAGCCCAGATGGGCACTCGGGCAACACCTGCTGTGGGGCCGGCTAGGGTGAGGAAGCACCCACCCCACCCTCGTGTGGTTAACACTCAGCGTTCTGCGTCGCCTCAGACAAGGGCTGTGATTGGGATCTAATGTGGTAATGGCTCTCGTGGTCCCCAACCGGGAGCCCTGGGCTCTTTCACTGCTTAGCTCTTTCTCTTTTTTCTTTCTGTAAAAGGAGCTTTCAGTTAATTGCAGGCCTGCCATTCTGTGCCCAGGAGCCAAACCCCAGAGGCATCTGCCCTGGCTTTGGCGGGCCCACTGCACTTTCGTTCTCTGATCTCTTTGTGGTGGTCTTAGTTACAAGCTCCTGGAAACCAGCCCTGACTTGCGAGCCCTGCTGGTCAGGAAAAGAAAAGCAGGGGAGGGGTGAGGGGGACTGGTAAGGACACAGTTACAAACTCAGCATCCCTGGTTTAAAATGGCCCAAAGCGGGACACGTCCTACACATCGGTCAACATGAGGATGGACAGACAAATGGCAGGATCGGTACAATGGAATACTACTCGGTGATTAAAAAGAAAAGGGCTTCTCTGGCCATCCAATGGCTAAGACTCCATGACTCCACTGCAGGGAGCACAGGTTCGATCCCTGGTCAGGGAATGAAGATCTTACATGCTGCATGGTCTGGCCAAAAAAAAGTTTCCAATACAGAAGACTCTCAAAATCACATTGAGCAAAAGAAGCTGCACGTAGAAGAAAATATACTGTATGATTCTATTTATCTGGAGCCCTAGAAGAAACATGCTTAACGTACAGTGGTAAAAACCATAACAGAGCTTATGTTCGGACGTGAAGCCTAACAAGAAGGGGCCTGACAGGACTTCTCTGCGGCAACAAAAGTGTCCATAGATTGTTGAGGAGGTATTTATATGGGTGTGAACATTTGCCAAAACTTACTAAACTATACAGTTAAAATCTGCACATTTTTGCTGTATATAAATTATATCTCAATTTTCAGAAAAAAAAATTCCACAGTCTTTATTAAAAATGGCAAAAGACAGTTTTCTGTCATGTTGCACCTATGTGGCTACCATTCTGAGGATGAGGCAGGATGTTCAAAGTATTCAAATATACTCCTAAAGACAAAACAAAGATAAGCCTCTTCAAAGTAGGGTGAAATTTATGCCAGAGCATTTAAGTCTTAAGACCGAATTAGACAAAGAATTCCCTCAAATTTCTCTCACTCAAAATCCAAGTTAAATATTTTAAGAATGTTTTCAGGGCACAAAGTCTAGTGTAGAGGATGGAAAGACTAATTCGATATTATAGGAAACAAAATCAGTTTTGCATTCTCTGAAAGATCTGTGAAGAGACCATTTCAAAGATCTATAAGGATACTAAGGTGGAGAAAAGCATTAAAAATGTGTGAAAAAACTTCCCCTGATTGTAAGAGCAGTACACATTCAGTATAGGAAAACGAAAATACAGACGACTCTAGGAGAAGGAAACTCACATACTCCAAGATCATAAGCATAAAGAGGAAAATTAAAAGTCATCTGAAAAATATTCCCTATCCAAAAATAAGCACTTGTCAACATTTTCATACACACACACTATTTTAACCAAATTGAGATGGTAATGTGCATACTGTTACTATTTTTTTCACTTAAATTTATGTAACAAACATTTTCCATGTCATTGAGCATTCTTTGCATTTTTTGTTACTACTGAAATTAAATAGTTTCGTGTGATTATTGGCCATTCTTATTTCTCTGTGAGACAGTTTGGCAATTTAAAAAATAATATTGATTCTTTTTCCTGATTATAATATAGTTACTGCTGAAATGTGGAAAATATAGAAAAGTATAAGACTATAAGGGGGAAAACTCACATAATTCAAACAAAAAACAATCACTATTGTTAATTTTACTTTTCTTTGCATGTATGTTTTTCTTATAGAGTTGATATTCTAGATAAGTCCATTTCAGAGTATGTCTTTTTTCACTTAGCATCACTAAAAACTACATAAGCATTTTCCCTATCTCATTCAAGTCTATCTCAGCTTTTATTTTGTTAGTTTCATTTTGCCTGTAGAATTTTGTTAGCTGCAGAGATGTAACAAACTTTAACAACTGCTCAGTGTCAGAAGCTTGAATATGTACATTTGAGCTCTTTTTACTTTATAAAGTGGAGATAAACATTTCTGTACATAAATTATTGACTTAACCTATGATTATTTCCTTGGGATAAACTGTCAGTATTTTAATCCCTGGGTCACAGAGTATGAACTTTTTTAAAGACTCATACTGCCAAAGTGCTTTAAATTCTCTCCAGATAATTTAATGCACATCTGACCTGGATCCTTATTTAGAAATATGAACAGAAAACCAACTAAGAATAAAACAGTAAGAAAAACAATAGATGCCTGAAAACAGGCACCAAACTGAATAGAGGAACCAAGCCCAGAGGAAACAGGGTTATTAACAAAAGAAACAAAATCAGTTTTGCATTCTCTGAAAGATCTGTGAAGAGACCATTTCAAAGATCTGTAAGGATACTAAGGTGGAGAAAAGCAATACTAAAAGTTACTACTGGAGAATAGAGAAATGGCACTTAAAAAGGAAATTACTTTCTAAAGTCCTCTGCAGCAAACCTCTGTGTAGTCAAAGGGCTTGTGTGCCCGATGCTCAGTCGCATCTGAGTCTCTGCGGCCCCATGGACTGTAGCCTGTCAGGCTCCTCTGTCCGTGGGACTTTCCACAAAAGGATACTGCAGTGAGTTACCATTTCCTCCCATCTTCCCTACCCAGGGATCAAACCATCTCCTGCATTTCCTGCACTACAGGCAGATTACCACTGAACCATCAGGGAAGCCTGCATAGCAAAAGGAGCATGATCAAAGATAGTAGTGATCTGGATGACTGAACAGATAAATTCTCCCAAATCAGCGATAAGAAATATGGGGTGGGGGGATAAATCTAGATGATCCAACGTATGTCTAATACACATTTTAATTTTTTTTTTAAGGTGAAGGGATGGAGAGGGAGAAATTGTCAAAGAAAACAACCAAAATTCTCTGAAGTTCTGAAGAGGGAATTGAGTCCTAGGTTGAAAGGGTCTGCCAATGGTTGATATCAACATTAAAAAAAGAAACACTTAAATACGACTTGGTGAAGATTTTTTTAATTTCAAGAAAGAGACCCTGGCAATCTAAGGTGGGGGAGGATGGCAGGGTGTAACCATAACAAAAGGAAACGTGGGTTTGCACCAGACTTCACATCTGTACCACCAGATGCTAAAACACAAATGAAACATTTTCTACCAAGTTTTGCAGGAAAAAAAAAAATAATTTTAAACTTAGAATCCTATATAGCCCCCTAAAACCATCATTTAAGTAGGAAGGCACAATGAAGATATTTGGGGGGTTTCTCCCAGGTTTCTACCTTTACCAACCACATCCACAAAGGTACTATTTCACCAAAATGGGGAAGACCAGAGATAAGCAAGTTGTCAAAAAAATTCTCAGCACCCTTTCAGTGGTTTTGCTCTGGACTAATTTTTCATTTAAATATTAGATCCTGTGATAATGCTGCAAACACTAAGGGCAATCACAAAATTTCTCTTCTCGTCCTCCCTACCAAGTAACAGTCTTCCTCAAGCACCTGTTTTTATGCGTGTGTAACACGGTGGAGATAATGCTGCACAGGTCCATTAGAAACACTTAGGCTCTTAACTGGAGAAGGCAATGGCACCCCACTCCAGCACTCTTCCTGGAAAATCCCGTGGACGGAGGAGCCTGGTGGGCCGCAGTTCATGGGGTCGCTAAGAGTTGGACACGACTGAGCGACTTCCCTTTCACTTTTCACTTTCATGCATTGGAGAAGGAAATGGCAACCCACTCCAGTGTTCTTGCCTGGAGAATCCCAGAGACGGGGGAGCCTTGTGGGCTGCCGTCTATGGCGTCGCACAGAGTCGGACACGACTGAAGCAACTTAGCAGCAGCAGTAGCAGACTCTTAACTGCCTCTAACAAAGTCACCTCTAATGACAGTCAAACACCAACTCTAGAAACCTAGGTCCATTACATGCAGAGAAACTGGGCAAATAAGGAACCTAATCAAATGTACAGTGTCTCATGACTACTTCTCACTAACATTCCCTAAAGATGACTATTTTGATCAGCTAGAGACTGGTACAAGTAATAACACCTACGATTCAGTCCATCACCAAAGATAAGTCACAGCTCTTCAAGTATTCCATCTGGGTACGTACATGTGCGTATATGAGTGTGTGCACTTGTGCATATATGCATGTGTTCACACACCAAGAATGTTCTATACCTTGGAAATGAGATTTTCTCCCTAACCTGCATCTGTCCAGCTGTAGCAGAGCTTCTAAAAGTCTGCAATATGGAGCTCCAGCTATCTACTAACTATGCAGTTGAATGAGGTCGCCCATCACTATGGGCAAAGGCAAGTACATCTCCTGGGGAGGCAGCAAATGAACATGAATATTACTCATCTACGGTCACTGTGGGTCTTCCCTGGTGGCTCAGACGGTAAAGAATCTGCCTGTAATGCGGGAGACCCAGGTTCGATCCCTGAGTTGGGAGCGTCCCCTGGAGAAGGGAATGGCTACCTACTCCAGTATTCTTGCCTAGAGAATCCCATGGACAGAGGAGTCAGACACAACTGAGCAACTAAAACACACACCGAGTCACCGTGAGTCAAAGACACACACAAGGAATTGTGTCCTCCAATCTCCAACCTAGACACTGTTCAGAACACAACTTCTCTCAGGAACAGAACATGGAAAGTCTCTGAAATGTCTTGGATGGGAAGAGGGGAGAAGAGAGATAAAAGGGGCAAACATTATTCTCTATACTTGTGTAATTTTTGGCTGCTAAAAGTTTGTGAATTATTTGCACAAATCTAAAAAGAGAAAAGAAAGAAAGGTTAGTAAACAAAAACCTCCATTTCTCCAACCTTTGTAATAGAAGAGTTTCCCCAAAGTAACAAGAAAATTGTACATGCTTCATAATGTGACAATTACCAAAAAATGAATGCTTATTACATTGTTACTTCAAAAGGAACACAACTGTTGACCAAATAAATGAGCTCATAAACATCTACTTTGTACCAATACTTTGCAAGGCCCCAAGCAGCCTGCCATCCCAGACTCTCTTCTCTCAGACCACTCACTTTCCCTGCTGATCTCTCCTCTGATCGCTTCAAATCCCATCTTCTGTGCCAACAATCCCCAAGGCCAGCTTTCTCTCAACTACAGAGCTAGCTGCTACCAGATATCTGCTATCAGATGGTCCACTGCCTGCCATGCTCACCGTGTCCCAAGCCAGAATCATCATCTCTCTCAGAACTGATCCATCTCCTTTATTTAACATTCCATGGCAACTTTAGGGCTACTCATTCAGGAACTCTCCATCTCCATGGAGGCAGCTGCTCTTAGCCTGGTGCCATCATATCTTTTGCCTAGAATAGTGATGGGTGCACAATAGTCACGGAAAATATCAGCTAATTGAATACATGGTTAAAACCATATACTACCATCAGTTCAGTTCAGTCATTCAGCCGTGTCCGTCTCTTTGAGGCTCCATGGACTGCAGCACACCAGGCCTCCCTGTCTATCATCAGCTCCCAGAGTTTACTCAAACTCATGTCCACTGAGTTGGTGATGCAATACAACCATCTCATCCTCTGTCGTCCCCTTCTCCTCCTGCCTTCAGTCTTTCCCAGCATCAGGGTCTTTTCCAGTAAGTTGGTTCTTTGCATCAGGTGGCCAAAGTATTGGAGTTTCAGCTTCAGCATCAGTCCTTCCAATGAATATTCAGGACTGATTTCCTTTAGGATGTACTACCATGGTAGTTACAAATTAAGAAAACTAAAAAGAGCCTGGGATGTTTCTCAAGCCCAGTGTCAGAGTTTAGTGGAAGGGCTACAAACTGGAAGTCCACAGGCAGAACTGGGCTGTGGGAGAGAAGTCTCAAGTGGCCAGAATATTACTTGGGAAAAATAACATTAAAAATAACCGAACTTACAGATAGGGCCTAAAAAACCATGGTAGTTACAAATTAAGAAAACTAAAAAGAGCCTGGGATGTTTCTCAAGCCCAGTGTCAGAGTTTAGTGGAAGGGCTACAAACTGGAAGTCCACAGGCAGAACTGGGCTGTGGGAGAGAAGTCTCAAGTGGCCAGAATATTACTTGGGAAAAATAACATTAAAAATAACCGAACTTACAGATAGGGCCTAAAAGTTTCCCACAGATAACTACCATTTCTGTCTTTTAACAAATTCTGACCTTTCTGATATATGCCCATAGCCCCTACTCTACAGTTAAACATTCTCTGTCACCAGCTGGGCATAGGCTGAATGTATTTTTGCACTATAAGGGTGACAATTCTAAATTATTTTTAAAGCTCTTTTGAATCTCGGGGCTCTATAATTATGTTTATCTAGATATGTTACTTAAAGCAAAGAGGAACTAAAGAGCCTCGTGATGAAGGTGAAAGAGGAGACTGAAAAAGCTGGCTTAAAACTCAACATTCAGAAAAACTAAGATCATGGCATCTGGTCCCATCACTTCATGGCAAATAGGTGGGGGGGAAATGGGAACAGTGACAGATTTTATTTTCTTGGGCTCCAAAATTACTGTGGATGGTGACTGTAGCCATGAAATTAAAAGACGCTTGCTCCTTGGAAGAAAAGCTATGATAAACTTAGCGTATGAAAAACCAGAGACATTACTTAGCTGACAAAGGTCCAACTAGTCAAAGCTATGGTTTTTCCAAGAGTCATATACAGATGTGAGAGTTGGACCACAAAGAAGGCTGAATATCAAATAATTGATGCTTTTGAACTGTGGTGCTGGAGAAGACTCTTGAGAGTCCCCTGGACAGCAGGATCAAGCCAGTCAATCCTAAAGGAAAACAACCCTAAATGTTCATTGGAAAGACTCCAATATTTTGGTCACCTGATGCAAAGAGCCAACTCACTGGAAAAGACCCCGATGCTGGGAAAGATTGAGGGCAGGAGGGGAACAGGGCGACAGAGGATGAGATGGTTGGATGGTATCATCAACTCAATGAACATGAGTTTGAGCAAACTCTAGGAGATAGTGAAGGACAGGGAAGCCTGGCAGGCTGCAGCCCATGAGGTTGCAAAGAACTGGACATGATTTAGCAACTGAACAGCAACAACAAAAGGTATTTATTTGCAATTATTTAACATTAAGATGTTAAAACTGAATAAACACAAGTATTTGCAAAGTTTTAAGATATCAACACACTTTTTAGACATGCTGATTAATGGAACCTAACAGATGCTCTGGTTTTTTTTTTGTGGGAGGGTGGGGGGCAAAGGACCCAGGAACAACTGTAACACTAAACATATATTGAAACCACTGCAGGTATCTAAATCCAAAAAATCCATCAGTCACGTGTGTCACCACCACAAGCTTGGCTGGTTCTTTTTAAAAATATATATAATTTAATTAATTTATTTTTGACCGTACCGGGTCTTCACTGCTACGCACAGGCTCTCTCTAGCTGCAGCAAGCAGGGGCTACTCTCTAGTTGCAGTGCGCACGCTTCTCATTGCGGTAGCTTCTCTTGTTGCGGGGCACAGGCTCTAGGGCATGCAGCTCACTGGCTCTAAAGCGCGGACCCAATAGCTGTGGTGCACAGGCTTAGTTGCTCCACAGCATGTGGGAGCTTCCTGGACCAGGGATCGAACATGTGTCTCCTACCCTGGCAGGCAGATTCTTGGCTGCTGAGCCACCAGGGAAGCCTTTCTTGGCAGGTTCTTTATAAACTTACATACCATTCTTTAGGGATTAGGCTCCTTCTCCATCAACCTGAATCAGTCTCAGCCCTGGAAGTCAGTCTGCCCATTCAGAGTTGTGTCTCATTTCAGGAGGCAGTAGAGTAAATGCCCCCTTGTTAGGTTTCTATGTGAGGTGAGTAATAGAGCAGTTAATGAGAGGCACTTTCAGTCCACTGGCCTGGTCTCGAAGTTGTTCAGTGATGGTATCCTGGAGCATTCTTGCTTGTAGCTGATTGTGATCACTTTCAGGGAAGAAGGCGGGTAAAACGCAACTGTCCTCCTCTCCTGACCAAGCCCTACAGACAGAGATCTGGGAGAGCTGACTTTAGTAGGAATTTTCATTTTTCACTGACCTATGTCAGTTTTCACAAGACCCCCTCTGTAGCTTCTGGAGCTGGTGAGTGTCCCAGCCATCCCCTCACGGTCACCGGAAACTGAAGGGGAGGAAAAAATGTCTTTTCCCTCCACCCTTCTGCGTACTTAGCTGGTCTCCTTTCTCCCTGTTCTTAGGGTGGTGGGGCCAAGAGGTATCCTCTGAGGAGACAAGGGCCTGGGACTCTCCAGCTCCAATCCGGACCAGAGCTGGGCCAATACTCAAGTGCATAACCAAGAGTTAGTTTCAATCATCTCCAGGCCACTGCTGAATGATAATTTAGCTTCAACTGTGTTGTTTAACGAAACTGTGCTTCCGATTTCAAGTTCATGAACGAGTGACTCCAATGTCACAAATGGAGAAGAAATAAAGGACCTCCTTGTTTTACTTCAAATCTGAATTTAAAGGGCTAGTTACATCATTGCATGGATACAGATCAGCATTTTCCTCAGTACATCTCATTTTATTCATAAAAAAGGCATCTGCCATCCTTCATGTAACATGTCATAGATGTGATCTTGTACCAAAAAGTATTGGACGTATCTATAAAATATTCCAAAACTTGCATTTTTCCTTTCAGTGGTTTTAACAATGTCATTTAGTGCTGTCTTTTTTTTTTTTTAACCAAAATCCAAGGTGGTGAAAGCTTTTTGCCCCTTAGATGGCAAATGCCATAGGGAAACGACTCTGTCTTACTTGTTCACTGCTATTAGCCTTGTGTCTAGCAGTAGGTGACACATAGTAGGTAGTCAATAAAAGTTTGTTGTAGTTTTAGCAAAAAGACACCTATACCCTAAAAATTATTAATAAGAAGTCCAAATACATTTTGAGGCACAGTCAACACTGGAGTCAGTAAGAGGGTTTCAAGATGACAAATTTGAAAGGAAAGTACTTATATGAAAGGAAAGTACTTGACAAAGTTATGTTGTGATTGCTGAAAAACCTGCTAAATCTGTGGTCACAATTTTAAAATCATTAAGCTATTAAAAACTCCACAGCCTTCCTTTAAAAAGAGAGTTAAATCTAAAAAGAAGTGAAGGATAAATAGCACTTTGCTTTGTTGAACGCTGATTACATACAGGGACTGTGCTTGGCACATTATACACTAATTTCATCTAGCCTTCACCAACACCCTATGAAACAGATGCTCATTACCTCCCTGTTATTGACAAGGAATCAGACACAGAAAGGCCCAGGGACCTGCCTTAGGTCACAGAGGGGCACAGCAAGAATTTCAACCCAGACTATTGCTTTTAACCACTTGGCTACTTTGGCAGACACAGTGTTACACTGGTCATAAAATCACCAGGGCAGTCACGAGGTCCAAGTGAGCACATGGAAAAGCAATTATAGGCACTCAGTAAATACTGCTCACCATCTCCCTTCCTGGTTCTCCTCTCCCAACTTCGCATCTGGGGGCCTCCCACCCTGGCTCCCTAAGTTGTAATTTGGGAAGACAAGCAGTGACCCAATAATTTCCTTCCTCCCTGCTTACAAATTTGGGGAACTTTTGGATATTTTANCTGCTCACCATCTCCCTTCCTGGTTCTCCTCTCCCAACTTCGCATCTGGGGGCCTCCCACCCTGGCTCCCTAAGTTGTAATTTGGGAAGACAAGCAGTGACCCAATAATTTCCTTCCTCCCTGCTTACAAATTTGGGGAACTTTTGGATATTTTAAACAATTTGTGGTATTGTTTGATGCAGGCCACTGAAAAGGAATTTAACATGTTATAAATAATCGGGGAGGTTAAACACACAGCCTCGGGTCATACAGTATATGGGAGAACTGAGATTTCAACCCATTTTTCTCCCTACCATGCAGAGCTCCTTTCAGTGGAATCACATAACCTCAAGGTAAGCTGTCTCCATGATAACGCGAAGAAAGGAGAGTAGAATTCACATAAAACTTGAGAATGTATGGAAGTAAGATGAGAAATGCTCCCAGGGAAGAGGCAAATTCGGAATACAAAAGACTTTGCACGAGGAGGGCTGCAGCAGGGTCTCTAAGTTGCCTGTCGCACTAAACCAAGGGAGTATAGGTTTGGAAAAGTTGGCTGGACTGATTTTTAAAATATCTTCTCCTCTAATCAAAGATTCAATAATTATAATGGAAATGACATGTGGCTTTGTAATTAACTTAGCAAGCACAGAGCATAAGCACTCTATGAGCAGTGGTTATATGAAAATGATAAAAGATAGATTAAGAAATATATCTTCCAAATCTATAGTAATTTTTATATGGGCCATCAACCAAAGCATGAATCTAAAAAAAACCATTTCTGAGCATTAAGGAAATTTTCAATATACTACAAATGGTATTAAAGAACTTACTACTAATTTTAGGGACGTTAATGGCACTATAGTCACAGGCTTTTTACAGTACTATCTTTCAATCATTGTTTTAAAACATTTAAGTCACTACTTTTCAACTTGGACTGAATATGGGCATTACTGCTTATTTTTCACTGAAAATAAAGCAGTCTGATCATTTTCAGTGTCGAAGTCTTATTTTTGTTACCGCTGTCTTTCTCCTGTGATTAGGATTTCCTAAGTTAACGTCTACTTAAAGGATTTAACTCTTAGGATATGTTTGGAAGACACTGTTTTTAGTATTTAGGAATCAAAATTATCTAAACACATTCATCAAGAGTGGTGAAGTAATCAACTCATTGAGACTAATAACACTTTTTTTCTTTAAGCCAGAATTAGTCTAATTGTATTTTATGTATTGGAAAGAAAATTTACATTTACTTAAACTGTAGACATACCATAAAAGCTTCAATCATGCACTAAAATAGTTTCAGAATATTTAGTGAAGGACAAGTTGGATATTAACACTGAATTTATCCAGAAAAGACCAAAGTCCACAGCTCCGTAATGGTAATGTTCTGCTGCTTGACCTGGGTGCTCGTGACACAGGCCCATTCAGTTTATGAAAATTCACCAGCCTCTACACTTATGTTCATTTTTCTTTATGTATATTAGACTTGAATTAAAAAGTTTTCTCTGTCACGTTCCATACTTGAAGCGTTACGGATGAAACTACAGGGCATCTGGAATTTGCTTTCAAAGACCAGAAGACGGGGGGCCAGGGGAAAGACCATGTATGGTTGTGGGTAAGGAAGAGGATGAATAAGGGATGGGAAAGAAATGAAATAAGATTAGAAAGGTGCTGACATTGTGGAGGCTGCATGTGGGTTAGTGGAGGCTTGTAATACATATTAGAAAATTACTGTAATAAAAAAAAAGTGTTAAAGGGAAAGCAGAGTTACTGCTGTACCTGTGCGTGCACGTGAGCTGCTCAAAGAACAGGGCAACAACTGACTCATATCGGAAAACCAGCACGGACGAGGAGGAGATTAACGGGTGAACCACGGGAGCAACATGTCGCCCCATGTCTGCCCCCATTGGCTCGAAGGATGAGGGCGTAGGGGCTTTAAGAACCCAGGGAGAGAGGCCTTTTGGTTTTTCAGTGGACGCACACCTTCCAGGGTGCCTGCTGCTGCTGCTGCTAAGTCACTTCAGTCGTGTCCGACTCTGTGTGACCCCATAGACGGCAGCCCACCAGGCTCCCCCGTCCCTGGGATTCTCCAGGCAAGAATACTGGAGTGGGTTGCCATTTCTTTCTCCAATGCATGAAAGAGAAAAGTAAAGTGAAGTCGCTCAGTCTGTCCGACTGTTAGCGACCCCATGGACTGCAGCCCACCAGGCTACTCCGTCCATTGGATTTTCCAGGCAAGAGTACTGGGATGGGGTGCCATTGCCTTCCCCCAGGGTAGTGGACATACCTACTATTTTCAAAGAAAGGAAAAGTGGAGAAGGGATAAATTGGGAATCTGGAATTAACAGATTCACACTACTATATATAAAATAGATAAACAACAAGGACTTACTGTAAAGCATAGGGAAATATATATATGTGTGTGAATATATATATATATATATTCAGATTCTCATTATAGGTTACTACTAGATCTTGACTATAGTTCTCTGTGCTATACACATACATACACACACACACATGCAGATACATTTATATAAGTGAATCACTTTGTTGTATACCTGAAACACTGTAAATCAACTATTTTTCAAGTAAAAAAAAACCTCCTGTTCCACTAGGAGGAAAAAAAAAAAAAGGAAATGGTGCCCACACAGGTAACATTTAAGGGGCTGCAGGGCTCCACGTGTATGCATGCGTGTGTGCGGCAATAACTGCACCACTCAGGTTCTACACTGCCCACAACGAAGGCACTGGGTAGGCTGCATTCTGAAAGTGACTCTGATAAGCTCCTTCATCAAGAGCACTGCATCCTAGAGTCCTGCTCAGCAAAGAAAAAAGCTGCTGCTAAGTCACTTCAGTCGTGTCCGACTCTGTGCGACCCCATAGACGGAAGCCCACGAGGCTCCGCTGTCCCTGGGATTCTCCAGGCAAGAACACTGGAGTGGGTTGCCATTTCCTTCTCGCACATCAAGAACACTGCATCCTAGAGGCCTGCTCAGAAAAGAAAAAAGCTAGTCATGTTCTAAGCACNAGACGGAAGCCCACGAGGCTCCGCTGTCCCTGGGATTCTCCAGGCAAGAACACTGGAGTGGGTTGCCATTTCCTTCTCGCACATCAAGAACACTGCATCCTAGAGGCCTGCTCAGAAAAGAAAAAAGCTAGTCATGTTCTAAGCACAAACTCTGAGCTAGAAGCGTCCACCCTTTTAGGGATGCAGAATGTTTCAAAGCCAAACGTCTCTGTCAAGAACATTAGCCAAATCCTCTGGCTTTGAGGAAACAGTTCATCTCACAAGGAGGTAGAGAATCCCTCCTGCTAAGACACAGCTTATTGATCAGGTCACAGTAAGCTCTACAAAATAAGTGTAAATAGTTTTTTTTCTTTTTTCCTCTAAATTCTGACATAATAATCATCCCCCAAAATGACCAAAAAAGTCTTGGCCACAGTGTTACCTAATGCTTGGAACAAAGAGTGAAAGAAATGTACCGGTTCCATGAGCTAAGAGAATAAAAGCTTGGAGAAAAGGGGGCTCAGGTGCTCATGACCTCCCCGCCCGGTGTTCTCCAGACTCACTTGCTATTCTGTTACTGAAACACTGCCAGCTACACGAGGCTCTTCCAGCTTAGGAATGTGACTGCAACAATGCATCCATTTTCTCCAAATTCCAGTAGAGTAAAAAAAAAAAAAAAAAATTGAATGCTCCATAATATTTCTTATAAAAGAATTTTATCAGGAACACTTTATCTTATAACCAATGCTTTAAAAACTAAGTATCCAATTAATTTCTCTTTGGGTAACTTTCTGGTTTATGAAGCTATACCATATTAATAAAAACTTTTTTTTAAGTGCTCAGTTTCCATGAGCACTTTATTAAATGTCCTGAAGATGAGAAACTTGAAAAGACACCAAATATGTTGGATAACAAACAGCCTGTAGGGCTGGACTAAAGAGTCCAACCAGGCATACACAGAGAGGTACATATCACTGGCAAAAGGGCGAAAGAGTGCCACTGGTGTTTTCTTCATTTACTTAGTGAGGTAGGAGAGGGACCTCTGAATAAGGGATCAAGAATCTGAAGCAAAGAATATCCTCTGGGGGATCTGATGGGCACAGCACAGCTATCCAAACATGGAAGGATTTTTTCTCATCAACAACTCTTCCCCAAAACCGGGCCTTACTATTCAAAGTATGACCTGAGGCAACCCGCAAGCATCAGCATCACCTGGGAACCTGTTAGAAAGATGGAATCTCAGGCTGCAATCAGAACTACTGAATCAGAACCTGCATTTTAACCCAAGCCCCAGGTCATCTATATGCACGCCATAGTTCAAAAAAGCCTAGGATTAGGGGATTACTGTCCATGTGGAGGGAGGTTTCCACAGAGCTCTTCGTGGGCCTCCCCTGTCTCTCACTTTTACTGATGACTCACATGAAGATACTGAAGAGCCTTCCGCAAGTCCCAAGTGACACTCATCTAGAAGGAAACACTCAATTGCACAAGCACCTCTTGGAAGAGGCCAGGCCTGAGAGCAGATCACGTGCAAAGATGTAAGCGACCAGCAATTTGCTAACGAGAAAAAAAAAGTAACGCACACTTGACTGTATGTCGGCACGCGGGACCCCTTCTGGAGAGCAGGCTGCAGTCCTGGCCGTGTGTTCTAGTGGAGAGACAAACTGGCCACAGACGACGGCGAGAGCCCGGTGGAGAGAACGGGACCCGGAGCCTTTCCTGAGGAATGGCCGACCTGGAGGACATTAAACCCGAAGAAGAGGCGACTAAGAGGGGACATCGTGGCCGTGTTCACACATCTGAAAGGCTGTCTCAAGACATTTCATTCTGCAAATGTGTTTCTGAGCATCTGCTATGTGCCAGGCACTATGCCAGGAACTAAGGACAGAGGGAAAACCAGAATCGCTAATTGTCTCATTTTCCTGACTAGTGGAAGAAACTTGTCTGTTGTCCCAGAAAGCGGAGCTGTGGTCGATGTAAGGCTAGTGGAGGACAAGGGCCCCAGACAAGGAAGCCCCTCTGGCTGAGGGGCTCCAGCTTTGTAAAGAGTGCACAGATGGAATGGCCGGCCCCCTAGGCTGGGCGGAATGGGTGAGGGAGGAGACGCCTGCCTCCCAGGGAGCAGCCTAGGGGACTCCCACGCCAGCGCTATATTCCAGAGTTGCAGGATAACCAGGGCCAATATCATTAATCAAACAAAAAAATCTGTTCAGAACTACACTATGTTCAATTTAGCCAAGAACAAATTTTTTAAAACTTAATCACAATTTAGGGTTTCAGCTAAATTTTGTATGTAAATGGTGTATAATTTCTTTTAGCAGTAGTTTTTTTAAGCCAAGGATTTAATAAAAATCCTCCACATTTAACATTTTAAGCAACAGCTCTGCTTAATGACTCATTTTAATTGTATTCTTGCTTCTCTCAAAGACCCTTAAAACTACTATATTTAATGTTCCATGATATACCTTCAGGGTTGCTCATCCCATTCTGAGAAATTATTCTGAAAAAAATAACAATTCCTTTCCCTCTGCCAGAAAGAACAAAAGAGGGAGAGGGTGGGGAAGCTAAATGCAGGAGGAGTCAGATGAACAATGTTTATAAAGAAAACAGTAAGTAAACCACCTACATGCTCAACAAAACTGCCAATCTTTTTTGGCATGAAGCAGGGTAAACGATATCCAACAGGTAGGAGAATGTTTAAGGTAAATTAATAAACTATTTAAATAATCATGAAGGTCATATAGCAACCTGTAAACATATGCATAATGACAATATAAACCTACACAATTTTAGCCATGTCAAATTTATGCATGCATGTAATAAAAATTAGGGGGGGAAAGTTTAAGGTTTATTTTTTTGGCTGTTAGGATTCCTCTTTTTTTAATTTAAAATGTTTACTTTATTGTTGACTGCTCAATAAATAATTTTACAATAAATGTGCCAGGAACCAAAATAACTTTAACTTCTAATTGTAACAATTTGTACGTTAGCAAGAAATGAAATCACACAAAGGTGACACCTAGTTGGACCTTAATGTTCAATGGGTTCTTTGCTTTTATAAACCTATTTTTCATAAATCACCAAAAGTAAAATACAATGAGAGTCACGTTATGAAAAGTGAGTAACATTTGTGGAAAGTAAGAAGGACTTTGTACAGCAGCCGCCCATAAACTTTGGGAAAAGCAAAACTAAATTTCTGGATTCTATTTTACTTTTCACCTTATTTGATCTCAGTTAACATTGTTCATGCCAAGTCGAGTTTTTTCCCTCCTTTTTCCCCTTCTCTTCAAGTTCATAGACGTGAAGGGAAAAAAACACACAGCAGCTCTTTTACAGTTTCCCCCGGTTCTCCCAATGACGCCATGAAGGGCGGCTTTCTGGAATGGGCTCAGAGAAAGTCAGGGCTTTCTGGCTACCAGAGGGCTACCTGGCTACCATCTGTCACCACAGGCATCACCAGACTGCGCTGACTTAGGGCCAAGAGACCTGGGTTCAAGTTTTCCACTTCTATAACATGGAAATACTCCTACTTACCCTGCAAGGTGACTGGGTCAGGAGAAAATCCCCAGTAAATGGTGATGCTCAAGAAATGCCTAGCTTATCCTTTTTTCCCACCTTCCACTAAACACACACATTCTGTCTGAAGTCACATGGTCCTTCTGTCAAATATCTTCCTGCTGCCCTCCAGGTGCACTCTCTCCCTACCTTGCTCCTACCCCTACAGACTGATCTCTATGCATCCCATCCACAGGCCCCCATGTGTGTCCAAGGCAGAGTCCCAGAGAGAGGTCAGGGACGGAAACAGAGCTGGGGGGGTGAGGGGCGCGAGGAAAGGGTGAGGTTAGCGATTTGAATATCCTGCTTCTGCCAGCTGTACTCCTCAACCAGAGGCCACCGCTNATCCACAGGCCCCCATGTGTGTCCAAGGCAGAGTCCCAGAGAGAGGTCAGGGACGGAAACAGAGCTGGGGGGGTGAGGGGCGCGAGGAAAGGGTGAGGTTAGCGATTTGAATATCCTGCTTCTGCCAGCTGTACTCCTCAACCAGAGGCCACCGCTCTTCTCAAGGTGGCCTCTTCTGAATGACAAGCCCTTCTGGCTTCTGAAGACCACTCCATCCACATCTCCCATTGCAGCTGGGGTGGTAATTTCACCATCTGAGTTCCTGCTCTATCTGGAGATTTCCTCTATGTCCTATGCACACCACTTTAAGCGAACTAGTTAGGATCCACAATGATTCTAAATTGAGACTAATCAGCATTTCCTGTCGGGACTCTGACCAATAAAGTCCTGCAGAAAGCATTCCATCTACAGCATTTACACCTTGAAGCACAGGGGCAGTGGGCAGTTCCAGAGTTCATCTGAGGCCAAGAGGCACACACAGGCAGGACCTGATGATTCTACGAAACCAGACTGGCAAAGCCTAGCCTGTGCTCCCCCAACAGGCCTAAAGCAGGCCTTCAACTGAGCCACTGTCCTCAGACCACAGGGGAATTAACATCAGTTCCTAAACTCTTGGGTCCTGTGAACTGGGGGGGTGAGGGCCTGGGCAGACCGGTATTTTAATTCCTCAGTCCAGGCTCAGTTAAAGAGCTCTGGTTTTACCCCAAGTTTATTATAATGGTGTACAACTCACCAATTCCTTAGGGACTGGGAGAGGAGAAACAGCAGCCTCCCAAAGTCCCGGAGTTCCCANACTGGGGGGGTGAGGGCCTGGGCAGACCGGTATTTTAATTCCTCAGTCCAGGCTCAGTTAAAGAGCTCTGGTTTTACCCCAAGTTTATTATAATGGTGTACAACTCACCAATTCCTTAGGGACTGGGAGAGGAGAAACAGCAGCCTCCCAAAGTCCCGGAGTTCCCACTGTGTCAGTGTTTCGAGGGAGGAGCTGGGAAACAAGGCCTAAGAACTGACGCTCCAACACCAGAAGGGCTCTTTTAACCTCCAAAAGAGCAGGGAGAAAACGTGGAGTAACCAACTCCCCACTCATACATTTCTCTCCCTCCCAATTCTTAGGAAAGGAGGACCCTGAGGCTCACAGAGGGCAAGTGTGCAAGGAAGAACCAGGACTGATCAGACATCAGATCCCTGTATTCAGTCCTCGCTGCTGGTCCAATCTTAACCACGACAGCCACGCTCATCCCTCTGGCCTGTGCTAGCCAGGTGCCCAGAGGCACACAAAAGTTCAGTCAGGCCTCGCCCAACAGGATGGCCTGGTTCAAAATGGACTTGGGACTGAAGTGGTCCCAGTCATCCCCAGACTAAAGACCTTATAGAGTTTAGCCTCTTCTTCTTGGGCCTGGAGACACAGAACTAACCTGTCAGCATGTACAGAGCACTCTTCAAGATGCCCTGGTGAGTTGCAAAGAACCATTCAATTCTTTCTTTTTAAAATTTACCTTTTAATTAAGAAGATCAGAGAGCTAAGCATGCAGCACACGAGAAGGGCACTGTACACAAAGCCTCGCCCAGCAGGAAGGTAGCAGAGAGCAGAAGAGCTCAAGGTCTGGGTCACACTTTGGAAAAGACTAAGCGACTAAACACAGTATGCAAAACATGTGGCAAGTCCCTACCCCTTAAAACTCCACTGCTTCATCATTAAACAAGGCCAACAACAGTATCTGCTAGTCATGATTTCATTACTAACTAGGGTCGTTGTATTAAACCGAATGATATGGGTAACAACTCCGGCCCGCGGCAGGCATGCTGTGAGGGCACAGTCAATGCCAGCCTTTATCATCAGACCAACTGAACTAGCTAAAGCCTCCTCTGGCAAAAAATCAAATTCCCTGGGCCTTGCTGGCATTTTACCTGCACCCTAGGACTTAAAAGCCTTTGTCTTCTTTCAAAGGAAAGTATATTACAACATTATCAAGTGTTAACAAAAAGCTTTACTATTACATAACACTACTGAGATTAAAAAAAAAATATTCTGTTAAATAGACATTTTAGAACCTTTACTCAGAGGTGGGTTCCACGAGGATGGGTTTCAGCTAAGAGTCAGCTCAACAAGAGGCGGAGCCACCAGAGAAAGGTAACAAGACCTTGGGATGCTCTATCAAGATCACAATACGGAGAATAAGGAAGGAGGCTATATCTGAAAAAACTAGGAATTCATAGTCTACAGAGAAAAGCCTGCTGTCTTCAAGTGCTTAAAAGGTTGAATATGCTGTATGTTGCGGGAAAAGACTAAGTAAATCCAGAGGGTCAGAGGTTGTAGCCTCCTGTGAGGAAGAATGTTCTCAGGCTAACAGAGGGGTCCCGCACGTAAGAGGGGGTCTGGCCTGTGCGCCTGGAGCCTGCTGTGCAGCCAGAGAAGCCCGTGCACCTCAACGAAGAGGAGAGCCTGCTGGCCGCAACCAGAGAAGTCTGCTGAGCAATGAGGACCCAGCACGGCCATAAAGAAAGAAAGAAAATCATACGAGAGGAAAAAGAAAAGAAGGGGACTCGGCATCTCCCTCGTGGGCACACTGGAAGACTCCGCATCCTCTCCTATCTGAGTATCTGTAACCCTATTGTCTTCTTTGGACACCAGAAATAAACATAAGTGGGCATCAATGGAGCACAAACGCTTGCCCCTGTGTGCAAGCGTTTCTCATCCTGATGACAGCAAAGTCTCAAGAGAGTCATCTGGGGGCCAAGACTCAGTCCATTACTACACACACTTAGGCAGTCTTACTTCACCCGAGAGGTGTCTACAATTAAAAATAAATTACAGTCTCATAGTTCTTTTTTCTTTTAGAAAATAATCAAAAAGACTAAGTAAAACCTGCAGCATTGTTTTGAGTAACAAAGCTAAGAGTTCCATTTAGTCAAAGGCGTCTCTGCTTTTTGCTCTGTTAAGCTCAGGAAACTAAACACAGGGGGTGAAAAAAAATAAAAAAAGATTCTAAAAATCAAGCCACTGAGAAGAAAGTGATTCAACATTTTCTTGTCTTTGTTTCACCTGCCAAAAAAAGATAAAGTGGATTTGGAACTGAGAGAAAAGACAAAAAGAAAGAATTCAAAAGGGTAGAAAAAGACATCCGAAAGCGAAGCATGAGAGTTTGGTGACATTAATTGCCCAAAACCTTACTGAAACTCTAGATGCAAGCTGTGTAGGCTTTGCTGTCTCTGCTGACCTCTTCTTTTTCACTCCAGGTCAGCAGGATAAAGGGCTCAGTGGCAAAGTTTGCAGGCTCTGTTTGCCTGCAACATAGGAGACGTGGGTTCAATCCTTGGGTTGGGAGATCCCCTGGAGAAGGAAAGGGCAGTCCACTTCAGTATTTTTGCCTGGGAAATCCCATGGACAGAGGAGCCTGGCAGACTACAGTCCATGGGGTCACAAAAGAGTTGTACGTGACTTAGCGACTAAATAACAACAGCAGGAGAAAAGGATATAAAGGCAGAGGCTTGTCTTTCATTCAGCCCATTTGCTGCCTCCAAGGGCGAACACAGTTGAGCCCAGGAGAACGCTGGTGCTCTTCATCACGGAGGCAGTTGTAATGTCAAACCCGGAATTCTGGAATCTCAAAATGTGAGGCCCAGGGAACAGGTTTAGGGGACAAAGGAGTGGAGAACCAAGTTACCAGGCAATGCAGGTCTCCAGAAGCTTTTCTGAAGCAATTCATACTCTTAAGTTCTCAGATGTTTTCCTTTCAAAAGATGGAGACAATTACTAATTCTTTACAGTTAAACCAATTCCTTCTGTTCACAGAAGACACTATACCAGACTTCACAGCCCTCAGACCCAGTGAGAAATGAATGATCTACTAAAAGACTCACAATCAGGTGGAAGTACCTTCATTATGGAGTGTGGCTTTCACCTGAACTGGAGGAAAGCAATCTTTGTCCTAGATCACAGGGTATTTTGTCATAACCCTATCCTTCCAGCACTGTTAGGCTGAGGAGATTGGTAAATACGCAGGGTGCTAAGTGCCACCATACCCACATTAAGCTCCAGGAGAAATGGAGGAGAACCAGAACCCAGTCTGAGGGGTCAGGGAAGGCTTCCCAGAGGAGGGGGTACCTGCAATGAAGCGGAAAGACAAGTATGCACTGTCTTGATGAAAGAGGGTAGGACTCCTCCTTTTCTAAGAGACACAGAGGGAATCCGGGAAGACCAGGGTCAGAAGCCTGGGTAATGCTATCATTTCTGGGCTGGCCTAAGGACTGGGGGAGACGGGGGCCTAAGGAGCCATTAAAGGCAGGGATGGCTCACAGTGTGACTGGATGCAAGTCAAGCCAGGCAAGGGTCAAAGGCCTGGATCTGGCTCATCATAAAGGGCCTTGAGTGCCCTCTGCCCGAGACATTTCAGGGAAGCGGCAGGGACAGAGGCCGGAGCGCAGAGGGTTGAGCTGAGGAGGTAAGGGAGTAGAGACTATGGATAAGGCTACTCAGAAGAAGTCTGGCTGAGAACAGGGAGGGAGCCAACCGGAAATACAGCATCAGATTCTCTCGGCCAGCCTGAACCTCTGTCCTGAGCTCCAGACTCACTTCCGTCCTGAAGTCCTCCTGTTCCCTCACCCACTGCAGCCAGCAGACACTGTGACCTCCCTTCCACCCATTCTCCACACAACAGCCTGAGGGGTCTTTTTAAACTATAAATCAGACCACTGTGATCCCTCACTCAATGCCCTGAGAAGAAGCCCTTGCCTCCCTGCCACAGCCTGTCCATGCTGTGTGGCCTGGGCCCTGCTCCCCTCCCCAGCATCTGCCCATGCGCTGGCCCTCCTGCTGGCCTCCTCTCAGTCCCTAAACCCTCTAAGCACTTCTCTGCCTCAGGAGCTTTACTCAGGCGGCTCCCCCTGCCTGCATTGCTTCTCTCTTGCCCTCCCTGCTCCAGCCCAAGCAGCAAAGGGTGAATCACCTGTGAAGGAACCGCCACCACAGAGGCCCTCCCCTCCCCTCCCCCCTTCACACCTCAAGCCATCTTCAGAGTCCAAATTCTCCAGTTCTCCAGCTGGGTTATTTCCTGGCTCTCACCGCCAGGGGCTTGGACCTCAAAACCCTCAAGTCCTAGCTCATTTCTCTCCTGCGTATTGATCGTCTCTGGTCAAGGCATCACCTCACCAGTTTCTCATCTTGAAAAGGATGAACAGGGTCTGCCTCCCCAGCTCTGGGAAGCTCGTCTCAGAAGGTGTGTGCACACCCCGGTTCTCATCTCCGTCTCCCCTGACCCAGGGGCCTCTGTCCTTCCTTCCTGGCGCCTCCCGTCACTGGGAACCAGGGGCCCAGGGGCCCTTTCCCATTCCCAGGCTCTGTCCCTCGCGGCCGGACGAGGGGCCCGTCTGTTCTGGCCCAGGCTCCACTGGTCCTGCCTCCCTGTCTTCAGGCCCCACCACCCCACACATCCCACGTTTATCTCCCATCCAGTAAACGCCTCCTCTCAACCATCTCTCCTCTGGCCTTAGGCACCAGCCCGCATCCAAGGCTTGAAGCATCAAAGCCTCCCGATCATCAACTTTCTCTTTCCCCACCTTGCTGCCTGGATGTCAAAGCCCCACAGGAACCATGGAAACCATGGTTTAAAGATGGCAGAGCATCAGTCTGGGTCCCCTCATCGCCATGGTTGACTGAATTTAAAACGAACATGCTGTTGCTGCTGATGCTAAGTCGCTTCAAAAATGTTTTAAGCCACTGAGATTTCAGCAGGGTTTATCTATTATAGGAACTAGCATTTCTTTAGATAATACAGGCTGAATTTAGATAGTTGGAGAGCAAGGGGGAGGATTCTATTGGTAAAGAAGAAAATTTATACAGAAGCCTGAATCTAGGATCACTCATGGTCTGATGAAACCAGCTTCATTTACATACTCCTTATCCTCCTTGGGCTCCAAAATCACTGCAAACCAAGAAACTAAAAGATGCTTGCTCCTCAGAAGAAAAGCTAAGACAAACTTAGACAGTGTATGAAAAACCAGAGACATCACTTTGCTGACAAAGGTCCCTAGAGTCAAAGCTATGGTTTTTCCAGTAGTCACGTATGGATATGAGAGCTGGACCATAAAGAAGGCTGAACACCAAAGAATTGATGCTTTCGAGCTGTGGTGCTGGAGAAGAAGACTCTTGAGAGTCCCCTGAACAGCAAAGAGATCAAACCAGTCAAGCCTAAAAGAAATCAACACTGAATATTCATTGGAAAGACTGATGCTGAAGCTCCAATACCTTGACTACCTGATGTGAAGAGCTGACTCACTGGAAAAGACCCTGATGCTGGGAAAGATTGAGGGCAGGAGGAGAAGAGGGCAACAGAGGATGAGATGGTTGGATGGCATCACTGACTCAATGGACATGAGTTTGAGGAAACTCCAGGAGATGTGAAGGACAGGAAGCTGGCGTGCTGCGATTCATGGGGTCGCAAAGAGTCGGACAACTTAGTGACTGAACAACAATTCTCTTCAGATTACTTTGAAACATGTTTTCTCATCTGACACAACCATCACCATCATCACGTATCATCAGTGCTGTTATAATTAACAGTTTGCAAACAAGGAAACAGACTTAGAGAAGTTAAGGTGGGTCCGAGGTCCCATTGCTAGTAAATGGAGGAGCCAGGCTTGGACCACAGGACTCCTGACTCACAGTCCACTGGCGTCTCCCCTGCAGCATCTAGCCTCTCAGAGCCACACTGCAGGGCTACAACAGAGATACTCTCAGCTGAAGTACACAAGGGTGTTGGAATAAAACAAAGGAAGATAGGGAGGGAGTCTGGCAGAATTCGCTAAAGGCAGACTGTGGAGGACTTTATAAACATCAGGCTGTGGAGTTTAACTTTCATACAATAGACAAGGGGGAACAATAATCAGCCTCCACTTTCACAAAGACCTTTCTGCACACGCTCTCCCCTGGCTGTCACCTGTTGCCAGGGGTCCCCTTCACAAAGAAGCTAGATGCTTTTATGAGGGCAGAACTTCTGGCCCCAAGCTCCTATAGACACACCTGTACCCCCACATGGCCGTCCCCTTCCCAAACCAAATGCCAGGGGGCAGCCCTCCTCTGGTAATTCTGCTGACCACACCCTGTCCATGTCCACCCATCCACGGAGGACACCTTTATCAATCACTTGTCCTTTCTCTCCCCTGAATCCCTGCCTTCATCCTTTCTTCGAGCTCTCTCTTCAGCCTCTGAAGATGCTAGAATCCCTCGCATCCTAAAATCACCCCTTCCTCAGGAAGCCCACAGCCCCTCTTCTCCTCATACTTCATCACTGATCTCCTTTAATGGGTAGATCCAGATCTCCACTTCCTCACCCGGTCCTCTATCCCATCAGTCCCCCACCCTTTTGGCACCAGGGACCCGTTTTGTGGAAGACAGTCTTCCCACCAACTGGAGCAGGGGAGGAGTTTTGGGATGCTTCAAGGACATTACATTTATTGTGCACTTTATTTCTGTTATTACTACGTCAGCTCCACCTCAGATCACCAGGCATGAGATCCAGGAGGCTGGGGACCCCTGCTCTATTCCACCGGCTCTAATGAATTATGAAACTGAAACGGTCACCGCTATGACGCCTCCTAAGAGCTGGGCTCAGTGGACGGACAGCCACGTTTCCTTTGGCCTTTTTAGGGCGCTTGACAGTGCTGCACTCCTGAATTTCTCTGCCTTGATTTCCACAACCCACACTCCCTGCCCCTTCCTCGCCTCTGTCTGCTCCTCCGTGGCTTTGGCTTCTTTTCCTCTGCCTCTCCCCTAAATGTCCCTGTTTCCTATGGCTCCATTTTGATCCTCCTCTTACCTTACTCGGCTCTCTCTCTGAAATCACCCCACACACAGCTTCAGCTGACAGCTACATACTTCAAACTGGTATGCAAGTATCTTCCGATCTTACATCTCTGCAGCCCAGACCTCTCGTGTGAGCTCTTCACATCCTGGCTACACTTCCCTGCTGGTATCTACCTGGAGGCTTCCCAGGTGGCACAGCTGGTAAAGAACCTGCCTGCCGATGCAGGACACTCAAGAGACTCAGGTTTGATCCCTAGATCGGGAAGATCCCCTGGAGGAGGAAATGGCAACCCACTCCAGTATTCTTGCCTGGAGAATTCCATGGACTGAGAAGGCTGGCAGGCCAGAGTCCACAGGGCTGCAGAGTTGAACATGACTGAGCATGCATGAATGCCCATCTCCCTATGGATTCCACGGGCCCCTCAAATTCAACATGGCNCGGGAAGATCCCCTGGAGGAGGAAATGGCAACCCACTCCAGTATTCTTGCCTGGAGAATTCCATGGACTGAGAAGGCTGGCAGGCCAGAGTCCACAGGGCTGCAGAGTTGAACATGACTGAGCATGCATGAATGCCCATCTCCCTATGGATTCCACGGGCCCCTCAAATTCAACATGGCTAAAACCACACTTAGCACCTTGCTTGCCACACTTGTTCCTACTCTTTCTGCATTGATAATGACAACACCTGTTGAGTACTGTAGCAATCTGGGTTCTCCAGAGAAACAGAACCAACACAATACGTATGTACGTGTGTGTGTGAGTGTGTGTGTGTGTGATCACACATGCAGGGGTGACAAAGTAGTCCATGTTAACTTCAGGCACCAACAAACAGCTGGTTGTCTTGTTTGTTATTAACCAACATTAGAATTAGTGAAATATTAATAATATTTAGTCTAAATATTGTATTTGGTCATTTTCTGAAGCCAAGGAGTTGTGGAAACTCTCCATCAGCTATTCCTATGAACAAGACAGAGGCTGATTTCCTCTACCTATATTTGCATATATGTAACTTGACCTTTTCAAATTCTTATTTATGTACTGTCATTTAAGTTTTATAAGACTTTTATAAACCTTTTTAAAATGTGTTTTATTCTATTTGACAGGAAAGAGGGGCAAATGTCTAGGATCACTCAACTGGTAAAAGGCAAAGTGAGACTAACCAAGCCTTTCTGCCCCCACCTATCATTACTCCACAAACCTATCCTGGCTTCCTGGCCATGGGGCCTCCAGACTCTCAGTGGCATGAGGCCACAGAGAGACCACTTCGGACTTTTGCTCCCCCAGGGGGTCTAGCACAGTACCTGACACACAGCAGACAAAAAGTACATCATTGGTGAACAACTGAATTTATTCTCTCACAGTTGCTTTAGTCACCTTGATGGTAGGATGGGGCATAGTACACTGCCAAATCCCTTGGCTTTTAAAATGCTATTGGCATCATGAGGAATAAAGGAAAAAGAAAATAGTATCTTTTCAAAACCCAATGTGTTTATTCCCAAGGGGATCAGAATTCTGAGCCAGGGCCCCATTTCAGCACATAAAGTAGCAAGAAGTATGTTTTTCAGCTTCCTAGAAAATTAAGTGTTGGTCTGATGGAGCAAGTGGAAGATTGAAAATAGAGCCTTTGCATGGGAAAAGAAAAACTGCAAGGTCTCTGGCATAGCAGAACCATTTGCACGGCTGGTACAATGATCCAGCTGTCACTAACTTACCATGGCAACAAATGGGCTTGCTAAAGGAGCAACAATTCATTCAGAGGGACGCACAGCAATATGACTGAATCTGTAGCACGAAGATGCAGGTCTGCGGCAGAACAAGCAACAAGGAGCACAGAGGCTTGGGGCAGGAAGACAAATTCTGGGCATGGCTTCACAGCCTTTCAATAAAACCCTGTGCTCAGTCCCACTAGATCAAGGGAGAACAAGAAGGAGCTGGCCACCTTCAGTTTATCAGGGTATTCAAGAGGCCTTGAGGGCTTCCGTGGTGGTCCAGAGGTTAAGGGTCCACTGTCAATGCAAGGGACACACATTCAATCCCTGATGCGGGAAGATCTAACATGCTGCGGGGCAACTAAGCCCATGCGCCACAACTACGGAAGCCCGCAGGCTCCAGAGCCTGTGCTCTGCCGCGAGAGAAGCCACCGCAGTGAGAAGCCTGGGCGCCTCAGCGGGGAGTCGTCCCCCGCTCTCTGCAACCAGAGAAAACCCGTACACAGCAATGAAGACCCAGTGAGGACAACAATGAGAAAATAAGTGACTCTTCAGGAAGTCGTGAAAACAACAAGGGGCCTCCTAACCCAGCAGACATGCCTTCCCTGTCGGGTCTTCACCAACGTCCCCAAGAGTGCCATCTTCCCTCAGTTCCCAAATGACACACCCAAACACGTGCCCTCCACTGCCTTCTGATTTCCTGCTCACCACCATGGCACAATGTTTCCGTTTCTTCAGGGATGTGAGATATCCATTATGAGCCCAAGATTATCTTCAAGGGCTTCCATAAAAGCCTTTTGCCATCACACATTCCTTAATACTTCATATGTTACTTAGGGAGACAAGTTATGCAAAGTAATTAAGGCGTGAGGCATGTTGGATGAGTCATTTAGATAACTGAAAGCTAATTCATTAAGCACCAAAATATTTCTATAGTCTTGTTAAAATAAACGATGCCTTAGTAAATACAGAATATCAAGAAGAGTTCAAAATTCTCCCCAACCTTCAAGATCTAGTCTGATGACAAATATTCCCTGAAAGTATCCTGCAACCCCCTCTTGCCACCTCCACCCACCACCAGAAATAACCTCTCTGTTGTCTGGTAACCCACATTTTGATTATACCTCCTTTGCAGCACAGTGTACGATCTACTTTAGGTTAGAGACTTAAATGCACCTTGTCTAACTTAAAAAAAAAAAGTTCCTGGAGACCAGAGACTTTTTTTTAACCCCAAAGTGCCTAGTTCAACAGGCAAACAAACATTTCACAAACTGAAATACTCTTTAAGTGATTCAGATGCTGTCAAGGGCACCATAACACAGCAGAGCCTTCGGGGGTCCTGAGCTCTGGAGGACAGGAAAAGTGTGATATTAGAGACCACATTTAGTACCACTAACCCTCTTTGGCCTCTGCTCAATATTTCTCAGCTTTAGAAGACAATGTTTTTCTACAAGGGAAAAATATTCTAAATTCCCGTTTGGTTTTTCTTTTTTTCTTTTTTTTCCCTAAAAGGGAATTACTTTTTAAAAATTTCAACTCGCAAACAGAAAATTCTGGCACGGCTGGCACTGCCAAGCCTCCACTGCCACATTTTCTGGGTCTCAAAATGTGCATGCAGATGGCTGCCGGCAGTTCAGCAGGGAGACGGAGCAGCACACGGAAGGACGTGCAAAGTGGCAGGAATATAGCCGAGACACCGTGCCACGTTTGGTGCCCAGTTCATCAAGTTTGAAAGCCAGGCCCCTCAGTACCGACAGCGCTACGAGGAAATAAGAAACAGAGCACGCGATCCGGCAAGTTACATTTCAAGCTCCACGCGATCCGGCAAGTTAAGTTTCAAGCTCAAGGTCCAAAGCAACTACTTGTGTCTGGCAGGGTCAACAACATTGTTTTCCTGAAGCTTTTAGTGTTTGGCTATGACAAGCCAGGCGCCAAGCATAGTTTAATACTCTAAACACGCAGCTCAAACTCACACCCTCCTCACCAGCAGTAGGGGATTCTAAATGGTCAGCCCAGGATGGTCAGAATCAACAGAATGATTATAAATCCCAAGCCAAAGAGTTAATTTCCTGATCATTTTTATAAACAAAACAGGAGTTAGTGAAACAAGCACTGTTAGTTATGGTCTTTCACTTTTAACCAAACCCTAATCTGTTGAAGGGGCTAAAAGTCTTCTCCTAAAAGTCTTCTCCTTTTTTTCTCCATATAACATTAATAGCTAACATTGGTTTTTTGAGTGCAATTATGCTACTCACGGTGACCCTGTGAGGTAAGAAATATTATCTTGGATGGTGAACCCCAGTTCCCTCTCTAGCAGCTATTCTCCTGTAGGAGTCCCTGTGCTTATCGTGGAAACAAACAGAATTTTCTTCATAAAAGCTGCGAGCATGGGGTGGCAGGCCTTCTGGTATCACGATACTATCTAGTCGTGTATGCGGCCCCTTGGGGATAATAACTGCCCTTGTCTTTGGCTTTTCACTGAGTAAAGCGTTTTTTAATCCAGTGTACTCAGAGGTAGAACTGTGTCACATAAGTTAATACTACTGGTAACTGAAGTACTAAAACATGTAAGATTAGGATGGAAGCTTTCTAAATTAAACTGCATTACTTCCTTCTCTACCTTTCTGAACTAATCAAACCATAATTTGACCTATTCCTGCTGAACAGGATAGCAATTATGATTGATTAATGTATTCAGAGACCACGGAGGCAAACAAGACTGTTTCCTCTCTGAGTGTTCCCAAACTGCTATCCTTGGGATGACTTTGTAGAGGGAGTTTTGTCTCTGCCATCACCAGCTGTCTCTTCTTGCTTTAGCCAGGGTGACAGACTCTAATGGAGGGTCTCTTAATTCAGAGCCTCTGCCATCAGCTAAACCTGGAAAGGCAAGCTATTAAGAGTCATGGGCTAAGGCTCACCCTCACCTGCCTCACTTCAGACCCAAGCAGCTGGCCTCCTGTGTTCTTATCCACTACAGCCGCCTTTCCCAATCCTGCCTAAGTATGAAGAATTCAAGAGGAGAGGCGGGACAAATCGAGAGAGTAGCACTCAGCTATATACATTACCATATGTCACATACATGGCCAGCAGGAAGTTGCTGTATGGCACAGAGAGCTCAAGCAGGTGCTCTGTGACGACCTGGAGGGGCGGGATAGAGTGGGGAGTGGGAGGCAGGGTCAAGAAGCGGACATATGTACACTTATGGCTGATTCATGCCAATGTATGGCAGAAACCAACACAACGCTGTCAAGCAACTATCCAATTAAATTAAAAAAAAAAAAAAGAATTTCCAGGTATGTGTGTGGAGAGTGGAGTGTTCAGATACACACTCTCAGTCCCCTCTCCTAGAAATTCTAATTCAGTGGGCCTGGAGTGGAGCCCTGGAAGCTGAATTTTTAACGCAGACCCTCAGATGATTTCCACAACCAGATATAGAAATACAATACTACATGTCACCCATGCTGCTCACTTGGAATTGGGATGCCTTCAGAAGCACAATGAACCTGAGCCAAGGCTGACTGCTTCCAGAGAGACCCGCAACCAACAAAGCTTTCAGGTCACTGCTCTGCCACTGCTCTCAGGCAAAATCCCTCAGTCTTCTGAGGCTCCTCCGGGGTGGCCATCAGCCCTCTTCTCATTGCTGGTACGCCATTCACCCAAGATGTGGCATGCCTTCCTTCTCTGTGCCCCAAACGTCCTGTCATCCTTTTGATGGCTTGGATAACCACAGGGATGACCCAAACAACTCTCAAGCCTCAGTTACTTGGCCTCCTTCACTGAGTTCACTTCACTTGGGCTATGTACGTCCGTGGCAAAACCCGGGTGCCTGTTCTGTCCGGTAATTAATTGCTCCTACTCTGAAATCTTCCACTCACATATCCCCCTCCACTCCAGGGCTGCAATACACCCAGTGCTTGGTTTCATCCACACCTCTGGCCCTTTTCTCCTCCACGTCCAGCTGGGACCCACTTTCCTGCTTATGTTAATCACTCCCTGCTCGGACGAACAGTTCCTCCACTACGCTGTCCCACTGCAGCTCACTGCAGCCAGCCTTAGCCCTGGCTCAGTGCAGCTAGATGTCTTATTTGCTCCTGACGCCAGCCAGCTGTAGGCTACTGGTGCCTAACCCACAGCCTCCCACCTCAGCAGAGCCCTGCACACTGCCGAGAGGCCACGGGCATCGGCCCGAGTTCACTCTTCCTCCTCCTGACCTTGACTGTATGTCAAGTCTCCTTGCTTTTCCTTTGACTCCTTCCCACTTACTCTTAGCGAAACTCTATTTCACAGAAATGATGGAAGTCATCAGACTAGCACTTGCTCATGAGCTGTCCCACCAGAAAACACAGCTATGCCCAGATATTCCATCCTAAGAGCTGCCAAGCCCATCCGTGCTTGTGCTGGGCCTACTGTTTGCTTGGTTATTTAAAGCAAGCTCCCTGGTGATAATCATTACTGAAGTAAGCGGTAACAGTCGTGAATGGGGGAGAAAAATCCACCCTCTCAAAGGATCCCTTTACTCTGAGAATCTTAAGATCGGGAGGGGTCTAAAAAGAAAAAGAAGAAAACAAAACTCTCTTACCTACAAGTATTTAACTAAATACAAACAAAAGCTGCATACAGAATGACTATAAATTCTAAGCCAAAGAGTTAATTCCCTGATAATTTTTATAAACTCAAAACCAGAGTCAGTGAAACAATACTGTTAATTATGATCTGTCTCTCACTCTTAATCCAACTCTAGTTTGTTAATGGGGGTAAAAGTCTTTTCCTAACTTTTTTTCTCCATATAACATTAATAGCTAACATTAATTGCTTTTTGTGTATAATTATGCTACTTATAATGACCCTGTGAGATAAGATATTATTTCACACCATTTACAGCTGAAAAACAAAAAAACAGACTTAGGCTGTTAAGGAATTTGCCCAAGGGCTTCCAGCTAGTAAGTGTCAGAGGTCATATTAAAACATAGAGCCTGGGACTTCCCTGGTGGTCTAGTGGCTAAGACTCTGCACTCCCAGTGCAGGGTTCCTGGGTCTGATCCCTGGTCAGGGAATTAGATCCTGCATGCTGCAACTAAGACCCAGCACGGCCCGATAAAAAAATAAATAAATAAATTTAAAATCTTTATTAAAAAAAAAAAGCCTGAACACAAACTATATGTTTCAGCATTGGGCTTGTTAACACAAAGTTTCCAGAAAATGCTCAACCCTAACACAAGCACTGTTCTTTATGTTCCAATGTATGCTCAGAAACACAAACATGAAAAACCACCCAATATTAATCTCACAGAATGTTCAATGTTTATTTACCCATTCCTACAGTCTTATCAGAGGGCAGCAAAGAATAAGAGGAAAGATTCCAGTCAGACCATACAGATCCAAATTCTAGCTCCACCACTTTCTTAGCTTTGTAACTTCAAAAGTTACTTCTCTAAGATCAATTGTCTCAAAACAACAACAAAAAATGGTAAGTCATAACCATCACCACCTTAGTAGCTTCTCCCAGAAGTTGAGAGATAATGTGTGAACACACTTAACCATAGGCCTGACACATAATTTCAAAAAAGGTTGGCTGTTACAATCATTTCATCGTTCAAAAGGCATCCAGGACCTGTAGCTAGTGGAATCTACACAGAGACGGGGCCAAGACTAGACCATAAATAAGCCAAGGCTGTCCCTGCCCTCTTGGTCTTGCAGTCTATTGGGGGAATGGACCATAAAGAAGGAAACAAACATCTGGGTAAAATATCTGGAATTCTGGTGACATGCTAAGCAGGAAATGCACGTGTACTCAGAGGGAGACAATGAGGAGGAAGCTGCTGTAAAGGGGTGATCAGGGAAGGGACCCCTCTGAGAAGGGACATTTTCACTGAGCCCAGATGTCGGAGAAGGCCCTCCTCCTAGAAGAGTTTGGGGACCAGTGCCGGGCAGAGGGAAGTGCTATACGGAAGAGAAGAACTTGGCTCTGAGCAGAAACGACAGTACTTCCACCTTACAGGAGCATGGCAAGTGAGGAGTGGAGGGTGAAGAAGAGGCAGAGGCTGGCACCCGAATGTGGACATGGATCTCAGGGTGGTGAGAGGTCTCAAAATGGGCAGAGGACGCTCGAGGGGACAAGGTCTGATAGGCTTGCTGGCTGCAGGGGGAGAATGGGTTAGAGAAGGCAGGAGTGGAAGCTGGGAGACCAGGCGGCAGGCAGAGGCAGTCACCCGGGGGTGNTGGGGTGGGGCGGGGGGGGTGGGCAGGCTCACAGCCCACACTGATGGACTAGATGTTGGCTGAGGAAGGGGGAAAAATCCAGGTCGACTTTCGGATCTCCGGCTAAACAACGAATGGATGGACAGTGCTGACTAAAGGGAGGCTGGGGGCAGGAGAAGGCAGGAAAAGGGAGGGCAGAGGGATCGAGAATGAGGAATACAAATCTGGAAGCTTGAGAGGGAGAGACTGAGTGATCAGTTGTGGGCATGTGAAGTTTGAGATCATTGTGAGTCTGCAAGGAGAGAGAGAAGGGAGACAGGAGCTAAAACTGTAAATCTAGAACCAAAGAAAGGTCTGGGCGGGAGGTGTAACTGAGGCAGTCATCTGCATCCAGAGGGTAATAAAGTCCTGGGAACGGATGAGATCACTTAGGAAGAGAATCTGATGAGAGAAGGGAGGTAACCAAGTGAAAGAAGGGAATAAATAATAACAAATCAGGCAGGTAATCTGAAACTAAACGTGCCAATGCAGCCCATACAATGTGCTTGTATGGCTGCCCCAACGACGTGCCTGTGGAACAAATACAAATAAATTCTTAACACATTCCCTTTAGGCCTTCCTTTAAAAGAACAAAATTTTTCATTTACGATTTCTTCCCCAAAATATATCTGAAGCATCAGAAAAAAAACTTTCTGACGGCTTGGATTGTGTTCAAAGGAATTCTTTTCCTTTAGAGCAAAAGCAAGAATTCTTTTCAAAAACTCATTAAAATTAAAGATTGCCTGCTTGAAATTCAAAGCTTTAAAAACCTTACACTCACACTCTACTCTGTAAAAATTCTGCCTCAATATACAAATTTCCCCTTCCTTATAATGCAAATGCAATTGTATGTTTTACCTCAGATGTCATTTTGTCCTGAAAGATGAAACTGGTACTTTCAAACAGTCCAAGAGTCAAATGAGAAATGTAAAATGGTCAAGAGATGAAGGATTTTTTTTTTTTTAATTTTTTTTAAAAAACAAAAACCTTAAGTTATCTGCTAGACCATCCAAAAACTGATAAGCAGGGAGTTGAAAAGGATAGAATTGCCAGGAAAATAAGTAAATATAACAGCTACTCCTCAGATGAAAATGCAATAAAGCTATAATCTCTGGGTATCTGTTGATAAAAAAAACTCATTATGCTCTTGAGGCTAAAACTATCACTAATGAACCACCAAACCAAAATCATAGCTGTCAACACCACTGGAATACTTGAAATGTTTCAAAGATTTCCAGTGCTTAAGAAGGAAAATCAGTAACAGTGGCCAAAACTCTTCCTTCCCTCAATTGTGCAAGTTAAATGAAGACTGTGATTCTTTTTAACACCATAAGCCTCATACCATGAAATTCTTCACCTCAGATATGTAAAGGAGAGGCTTATCCTAACTTTTGGGCTTCCCTGGTGGCTCAGAGGGTAAAGCATCTGCCCACAATGCGGGAGACCTGGGGTCGATCCCTGGGTGGGGAAGATCCCCTGGAGAAGGAAACGGCACCCCACTCCAGTATTCTTGCCTAGAATACCCCATGGACAGAGAAGCTTGGTAGGCTACAGTCCATGGGGTCGCAAAGAGTCGGACACGACTGAGCGACTTCGCTTTCGCTTTCTATCCTAACTTTTAAAGGATTGTTATCCCATTTCATGATATGGCTATCAAGAGCCTAGGAGGCTTCCAGGAAGGTCTCATGAATGGATGAATAATGAGCATCCATTCATTCGTTCATTCAGCAAATATTGATTAAGCACCCATCATGTCAGGTTCTGGGCTCTGAAGATATATCAATGAAAAAAACCTCACACTTACAGATTAATGGGGGGAAAGAGATAGTAAACCAACAAATAAATTGGTATTTACCAAGTAGTGTTAAGTACCATGAAAAAAAAGTAAGGTTGATTAAGGAGGACAGGGAGATGAGGGGGGTCTTCCACAGAGTGGTCAAGGAAAGGCACTAAAAGGTTACTGCAGCAGAGACCTGAGGCAAGAACCAGGATATCCAGGGAACAGGGCTCCAAGCCAACNCATGGACAGAGAAGCTTGGTAGGCTACAGTCCATGGGGTCGCAAAGAGTCGGACACGACTGAGCGACTTCGCTTTCGCTTTCTATCCTAACTTTTAAAGGATTGTTATCCCATTTCATGATATGGCTATCAAGAGCCTAGGAGGCTTCCAGGAAGGTCTCATGAATGGATGAATAATGAGCATCCATTCATTCGTTCATTCAGCAAATATTGATTAAGCACCCATCATGTCAGGTTCTGGGCTCTGAAGATATATCAATGAAAAAAACCTCACACTTACAGATTAATGGGGGGAAAGAGATAGTAAACCAACAAATAAATTGGTATTTACCAAGTAGTGTTAAGTACCATGAAAAAAAAGTAAGGTTGATTAAGGAGGACAGGGAGATGAGGGGGGTCTTCCACAGAGTGGTCAAGGAAAGGCACTAAAAGGTTACTGCAGCAGAGACCTGAGGCAAGAACCAGGATATCCAGGGAACAGGGCTCCAAGCCAACACAACAGCAAGTGCAAAGGCACCGAGGCTGGTGTTTGCTTGAAGTTTTTAGGCAATAGCAAAGAGATATGTCCGGCAAGGCTGGAAGTCAGGACAGGGAGGCAGCCTCAAAGGCCATGGCAGAGACTTCAGATTTTACTTTAAGATGGGAAGCTGTTGGAGCACTC
>SJYX01020512.1:325042-337326 GCA_006410675.1 Oreotragus oreotragus | reverse complement strand
GTTTTCTTCCTTTTTTTTTTTTTTCCATTTTACTTTATTTTACTTTACAATACTCTATTGGCTCTATAAATCTTTACTCCAAGTTTCTGTTGATGGGTGGGGCTGTGTTCCCTCCCTGTAGTTTGGCCTGAAGCCAAACTGTGGTCAGGTTAATGGTGGTCATTGCAATCTCCTTCAGAAGGACTTATGCCAGCACTGCTGCATTCAGTGCCCCTGACCCCATGGCTGGCCACTGTCCACTCATGCCTCTGCTAGAGACTCCTGGACACTCACAGGCAAGCCAGGCTCAGTCTTCTGTGGTTCTTCTCGGTCCTGGTGTGCACAAAGTTTTGCTTGCGCCCTCCAAGTGTCTGTTTCCCAAGTCCTGTGGAAGTTCTATAATCAAAACCTGCTGGCCTTCAAAGTCAAATTCCCTGCGAGGTTCTCAGCCCCTTTGCCAAATCCCTGGGTGAGGAAATCTGTTGTGGTCCTGAGAACTTTCACAACAGTGCAAGCACTTCTTTTGTATATTTGTTCTCCAATTTGTGGGCTGTTTGTTCGGTGGCGCTATGGTAGGGCTCACATGCCACGCTTCCCAGGTCTGCTGCACCCAGGGCCCCTGTTCCCCGTGGCGGGCCACAGGCGACCCGCGCCACCACAGAAGACACTCAAACCTAAAGGCAGGTCTTGCTCAGTCTCTTGTGGGGTCCTCATGCACACAAGATTTTGTGCATCTCTGAGCCCTCTGAGCATCTCTGGTGGGTATAGGGTTTGATTCCAAATGTGATTTTCCCCTCCTACCATCTTGTTTGAGTTTTTTCTTTGCCCTTGGATGTGGGGTATCTTTTTGGTGGAATCCAACATTCTCCTGTTAATGGTTTTTCAGAGGTTGGTTGCAATTTTGGAGTTCTCACAGGAGAAGATGAGTACACGTCCTTTTACTCTACCATCTGGTGAATACTGAGTTTTTGGCAATCTATAAACTCATGTTAAGTTTATCTCTATAAGTTTATCATAGTTATCTATCAGTGTAAAGCATCCAAGAAATATTTATTGAACTCAATTGAACTGGTTTTATATTCCAAACATTTTTCTCCAGCAGTCCTTTTCCCAGCGAATTCCTGTTAAGGCCAATATTTTTGTTTTGTTTGTACTCTCCATGCAGCACTGAAGAATCCTTAATTCCCCTTTCTATTATATTCCTGTCAGTTTCATAATTTTCCCTCAATAAAAATGCATTAAATTGCAGCAATAATCTAAATTGTCAATACATATTTAAATATAGCCTACTAGTCCTTGCAGCCTCGTGCATGTGTGCATGCTCAGTTGCTTCAGTTGTGTCTGACTCTTTCCAACCCTGTGCACTGTAGCCCACCAGTCTCCTCTGTCCATGGGGATTCTCCACGCAAGAATACTCCAGTGGGTTGCCATGCACTCCTCCAGGGGATCTTCCCCACTCAGGGGTCAAGCCTGTGTCTCCTATGTCTCCTGCATTGGTAGGAAGCCTCTTTACCACTAGTACCACATGAGTATATTCTAATGAAATCAATCCCTCTGGAATTTTATGCTGTACACTAGCCCTTCATGGGTTCAAACAGATGCAGAAATAAGCAACTCTACTTTGGGAGCAAGAAAAGTCATTACAGGTATAAAAATGTGAATGAAATCTTCAGCGTCATCTTCACTCGATAAACTCCCAATATGACATCAGTGTCCAAGAAATAAACAGAAACAGAAAACTGATAATGGAGAAAAAGAAAATCAGAAAACATTCTAGACTACTTAGATAGTGCAATATAATTGTATCGTGTTACTAAGATAAAAATATAGCACCTTGATCTTCTATGTTAACATTCATGTCTTGGTAGAAAAGGTCAGAAGGAGGGCCTAAAGGAAGTAGCATGAATAGGGAAATAGCATGATTAGGGAAAAAGTCAAGTAATAATTTCTCAGTCACAAAGGAAAAGATGTACATAAGAGGATTTACTGCAAGGCCTATTGACCTCTGAAATCTATTTGTACATTTATGAATATATGTATGTCATTAAAACTACTTACAGTGTATTAATGATTACAAATAAGTAACAGAAGGAAAGGGGAAAGCAGGATGGGAGAAGTGGAGGAAGAAGAAGATGATTGGTTATTTAGTTAACTAGCTAAAAGATAAGGACAACAGAATAAAACAATCTATTTTTTTAACCTATTACTTATTCATTCAACTTTCAGCTACCTAAAAACAGAATAAAAGTTAAACTCTTCATGGTTCAGGAGACAGAAAATCTAAAACAAACAAACAAAAAAGCTAAGAACTAAATTGTAGTTGGATTTCAACTCATAATATTTGTACTTTGGAGCAGATCAGTCAGAATTAAACAGAATTTTCTTAACTATAAAATGGCATACTCTAAAATTTTGTTAAAGGTATATGGTCCAATCTAAATTTCTATAAATTAGTTAGGAGTCTCCCGCTCTACAAAAGAAAGCAATTTTTACACTCAGCTCCTTCCATCTCAGGATTCTTTTACAACTGCCAAAAAAAGCCACAGCTATGCTGACAAAGCAGTGCAGAATAAACTCCAATCTACACACAACTTCAGAGACTTGCAGGTATAGAGAGTGAAAATCACCCACTTTTCCTGACAGCAAACATAGGTCAAGCTTCTCGAGAAATCCTTGACCCCTAAGCATCGTAAGAATCAGAAGTAAAATCAACCATGCCCTCAAAGGCACAGTTACCTTTTCAGTCACCGAGTGTGCTTTTGCCCAGCTGCCTCCACAAGAAAAGATGGGAAATGTCAGACCAGGTATTGGAACTGCCGGTTTATTTTTCCCTCCAGATTGACACAAAGGAAAAAAACAACTTCCATACCTCTAAGTTAGAGATGTCACTATTCACCTGATGAGTCTCCAACCTATTATACTACAAATCACCAGTCCCATCTTTTCCTTCACTTTTTGAATAGAAAAAATAAACAAATAGTATTTGAAACTGAATACTATTCATTTACCTGATTACTCCATAAATTGTTCCTTGAAGATAAAAAAGTAATGATTAAGATATCTTAACACGGCATATAAAGTCAATACCATGGAAAAGACTGACTTCTGAGGAGAGGGGGTTTTGAATCTAGACCAATTTCGTTCGTATTTAAAAATATAAGCATGTTAAGCCTGTCTTTTACACAATACAGCACCATTTATTATTTTTAAAACAATAATGTCTCTCTCTGTATATATATATTTCCCAGGTAAAGTCTTAAAGCATAAAATGTAAAATTAAGAACTAATTTACTTGAAATATGTTTCAATGTTTCTTTGAAAATAAATAGAAACAGAAATTTTCTTGGGAATTAGTTTAAGTAAAAATACTTATTAAATGAATTATGGCAATCCTTACTTTAGAGAAAATCATGAAACCAGTATTAGTTGGACAAAATAGCTTATTTCACTTAATACTAATACATGACAATCAGTATAAGCAACTCTGGAAAAGGTTGCTTTGATTCTACAGTTTGATTGAATGCAAAGATCTTTGAAACTCATCTTAAGCCTGCTCTAGCAAATTATAATTCATACTAAGGTAGCATGATTTATTTAGGCATTTTCAATAACCCTCTATGGCATCTTTTCTCAAACCACAGTAGTCTGCTATTACAGCTTTCTGACCAAAAACCAGGAATCACAATTATTTCAGGCATTCTTTGGATCCTAAAAATCTGAAATATAAATTAGTATTGTAATATGTGAATTTGCTACATAGTATAATGCTGAATGATATAGCTCCATCAGTGACTGTTAAATTAGTATATGAAAGATGTTTAGGTACTTTCAATGTCTCCAAGTTTCCAATCAAACAATGGCTGTGAGAAGAAGCCTAGCAGTCCTATGATATGATACCACAATGAGTTTACATGACTCAACAAGGAATCATTTTGGAAAGTTACCAGAAGTCTTTATGATACCATAATACACTGACCCACATGTTAAAAAATCTCTACTGAGCCAGCAGGATGGAACTGAGTGGAACTTTGTAAACTCCCAGGGCAAAAGAGCTGAGACTTACTTCGTAGCACAAAATGACACTTTGGTTTCTAAACTTCAGTGTTACTAATCCAATCTGATTAAATCATAAAGTACAATTGGTCTTTTCAATGTAGATTCAAACACCTGGCTAAATCCATTAACTCGTGATTCCATGAAGCAAAATATACTTCCTTTTAGTAAGTTTGCCCTTATTTCCTTCTATTATGAAAACTCTTCAAATGACATTTCTGAAGAAATCAACAAAATCTATGACAAAATAATGTAAAAAGTCTAAGCAAAATTATATCTGTACTGCAGAGAGCTTTTCACAAATTTCTCTCGATTGCTATCAAGAAATTTATATCCAGAATAGTAGGCTCCTGTCAATTCTGGAGTAAATGTCCATGTATTTATCTTAAAGACCCTTTGTACAAACAAATGAAATTCAAAATGTATGAAAATCAGCTCAATTTAGTCCACTCCCTTTCCCTAACCCTAACTCTAACCCCTAACTCGCCCTCCCAGCCCCTAACATCACTAACAGCAAAACTTATGAAGCTATTCTTTGTCAGAGCACTGCTTTGAAAATAATTGATTCACTGACCTAATTTACTAATTGTATATGCAGATTCTATCACATATAATTCATAAATGAGCTGCAACTCTAATACTTGTGTTTTATATGGACATCATTGTTAAATCCTGTAGAAGATAAACAGCTGATGACAGACAAAGAGTTGCCCTTATTCAGTGAAGTTACTATCAACATGGATAATTTCTCTCTGGTTTTCGAGCATCATTTTTCTTAGAAGGGTGCTTAGATTCACAGAAATGTGAGGGAAAAGAAATACGAATTGACTAAGCACATGTTTAGTGTCTTTATGTGATTAGATTCAGGAACACTGCCAGGAGAAAACTTTGTGTTTGATCTCATCTGATTTTAGTTACTTGTCAAAAAAGAAAAAAAAAAAAAATCTTACGGATCAGATGCTGTCTTTTTAAGTTTGGTAGGAAAAAACATGTTCATTCATTTAATAAGTACAAATAAACAAGACTGATGAGGTGAACAAAAATCAATAGACAGAGCCCAAATATTTTACAACTGTTTATTTTCAGTTAAAAAATGATTGATGTCAATTAGATGCAGATCTGTCCTGGTGAGTCTCATGAAATCCACCATGTCAGATAAATCACCTTCCATGGAACTCTGAAAATTCAACCTCATGCTTTAACTCATCTTTCCCTTAAATCTTTGCATTCCTTACATTCTTTAGAATTTTTTCTTTATATTTAGTATGGCTATTTTTTTTTGAATTTTTTTTTTTAGTGGTACTGTTTTACTTACAAAGCATACTGGCTACATAGTATTGTTGATGCATTGGATATTTATGACCGCCAGTACATTTTAACACTCATTTTTGTGAGCATCTTTTTTAAGTACCATGAAAAACCTTGGAGAATGAGAAATTCACAAAATGCAATTTAACATATAATCCTTAGTAAGCATAATATATGAATATCTTGATTTAGAGACTAAGAAAGACTATTATATTGTAACAGGAATTACTAACTCAAAAGAGGTTTCAGGCAATGCTTTAAAATGAAAAACAAAACAAATTGTATCTTGCTATACTATAATGAGACCAATATGTTTTTCATAATCACATATATTCTAATTTATCATGTTTTGGATGTGAACTAGTAACTCAATTCTGTTTGAAAATTTTTTTGTGAGCGAAACTGAGTCTTCTCTTTCTGTGACTAAGTACTGTATCAGATCTAAAGGAAGCCAAATGCAACACAGTGAGTTTTACACAGCATGTAAAACTTCATGAAATGGAGGTGAAAATAAAACAAAAGGTAGATCAGTGTCAATATGGCAAATCTGTGGCTATTGTGAAAATCAATTAAAAATACACAGTGCTTAAGGAACCTATATCTGTTGACTTGATCCACAAAAATAGACAGGCATACACACACACAAAAACACATATACACATTGTCCATCACTCACTTTTTGAAGTGTCAGATAACATTATTTCTTAAGTGACACACAGAGTTTCATTTGCTATGCATAAGGTCAGTGAATATTAGCTTCATTTACACTTGGCTGAGAATTGGTTGGTGTCAACAGTACAGGCTTAGTTCCTGTACAGAACAGGGGTTAGAATCTGACAGAGAGCTGCCACTGCAGAAGATGGATGATCTTCCTCGCTGACCCTGCTCCCCTAAACTGTCATAGTTTGGGTCTCTTTCTAGCTCTACAACAAAAGACCCTCTCTGAGCTTCCCAGTGGCCTTCAGCTTTATTGGTGCTAACAGGTCCAGACATTTTCATCGATTGGATTCTCTACCTTTTAAACACAAGAGCTTGCTCTTTTTGGCTAGCTAAACCTTGGCACAGATGTCTTTTTTTGTAATTCCATCTCTGCTGTCTATTGGAAAGGATGCAATCGGACAGGCAAACAGCATGTCAGCACAGAGAGGGCTGAACTACTTATCTCCATTTCCCAAAGTAATTTTAACAAAAACGGATATGGCATTTGTCTGTAGAAATTAACCCTTAGGTAATCTTAGCATATATCTAAATGGAAAATCAAAATCTTTTGTCATTTTGATGACTAACTAGTATGTAATATATGTTACACAGAACTATTCAGGCAGTAGGGAAAAAAAGGGTTCCCAGCCATTTTATATAAGCAGTTTTGACAACCATATTTTACAACAAATGTACCTGAAAATATTCTACATAATTTTCAGAACTCTATTGTGACCTCTACAAGTGGTTGACACTGTGAAATATGGCCTTCTCTGACTGAAAAATACATTAAAATATTTAGTGCCTAACAAAGATGCTATATGATATAATAAATTACATGTTTCTTTGAGATCCTGACTGTGAGCTATTTTAATATGTTGGAGATTTGTTATTGATATTTGAATAATTTGATAGAAATTATCTAAATTCAAATTCAAATGTTCAAAACACATATGATAAAATGATGACAAGTTCTTGCAAAGAGATTTACGTGCAACACATTTTACAAAAAATAACTATTTTGATTATGTATGTATTTATAACTCAGAGACTCCAAAATATTATTATACATAACTATCAACATTATTTATTACATACAAAATATTATTTAATATATCTGCATATCTGGAATTGCAGAGTTAGCTAGTAAATATATATATCAATCTCAGCACTAAAAAAAAAACTAAAAATAAAAATAAATTTCACAAAAATAAAGATGAGGATGTCCCAATTTTAACTTATTAACCCTTTTATTAAGTTGCAGACAAAATACAATATGATGATGTGCCCATAGTTTGAAATAAAAACCATTAATTCTGCGTATTATTTTTAGTGCTGGTGCTTTCGCTCAAGTTGAGAAAATAAATTATGATTAAAAACAATCATCACTTAAAATCTTTGGAGCCAAACATTTTGTTCTAAATATATTAACAACTATCTCTAAAGAGAGTGTACTTATTAGGGAGAGGAGTTCATTTTAAAATATACAGTGCTGATAAGTATTCAAGAAGAAATTTAAGAACACAGTTCTCTTTTATTTTATATATGGTACCTCAATGACTTTAATTTTTACTCTCTTAAGTAAACAATATCTCCCCAAAGAATTTAAATTATTTCAGGTATGGATATGCAAAACAGCTATCAATTTTTAAAATGTATTTTATTGATTTTTCTTTCTATAAGACAGCATGAACAAAATTAAAATTCTTGCTCTAAAATGTGAGCCAGAAGAAGCACCACAGTCTGAATTATTTCTAAAATCAAATCAGTTAGTAGTCTTATTTTATAATTGTAGTGCTAAAAATCTAGAACTAATCTTGAAAATCAAATGAGTTCTGGATACGCTTTAAAAAAAAAAAAAAAACAACCAAAAAGATGCCTCATATCCAATCTGGGTTTTATGTTGAATTGATCCAAAAAGGCTGTCCACACAGATTCTCAGGATCATGTCTATCAATCAATGTCAGCATTCTATCAGATTCCACTCTGACAGCAAGTGACAGTCAGTTATCTGTTGACATTAATGAATAATAAATAACCATGCCCTTTAGGTTTACATGAATAAAATGTACATTATTTTCAGTGTAGATTAGCCAATATGCAAAAGCAGACTTGGTTTTTGCATTTGTTTGCTGTTTTTTTTTTTTTTTAATCATGTATTAGGAAATGTTTTTTAAAAAGTAGCTGCAATAAAAGATGTGCTTCATGTGGTCTCTGGTATACATTAGTGTTTTGCTTTTCAAGATATCAACCCTGTCTTAGCTTGTATCATATGAGCTTAAGTGAGCTGTATTCACACCCTCCTGAATGTGTATGCTGTCTTTTACAGACCTAACATGTAGTTCTTTGTCTCTGTAATAGAGTATATAAGACAGAAGATCCTTAAAAAACTAAAGATCAGAAGAAGTTGTCTCAGTATCCTAATCTTGCATCTCTTCTGTTATTTACCCTTAAATCTACCTTCCTGGCAGGAAAACTATTTAGATTATTACTACACAGTTAGTGTCTCCATCTCTCTTTCTCAGATTCAAGCATACCATAACAGTCACTGTTACAACTTTTTTAAAATATCGGGGTTGAGAACTTTTAACTGATTAGGCATTCATATACACATCTTGACTGTTCCTTTGTGGTACTGACAGTGGTAATTCTAGAGTTAGATATAGTCTAAATGTTACAAAAGGGACAATAACCTTCAACATTGATCCAAAGTGTGGTTTATTTTCTTAGCTAAAAACAAAACAAAAAACAAACAAACAAACAAAAAAAAAAAAACAGAGTTAGAATACAAATTATGCCTCATACTGTGATTTGTGGTTTTAACTTTACCACTTTACCTTTCCATTATAAAACTTCTTTCTCTGATTAATAGTAAAAGCTTAATTTTATATATGTTTGCAAAGAATTAACATTATCAATGATGGAAGAGATAAAAACTAGATTTCCTGTTACACCTACCAAGAATTCAACCAGAAACATGAAAGGATGGATAATAGCTCAAAACAGAAAGATATGCCATCATGAGACCAAAACTTTGCGATGAAAATGAGCAATAGTTATTAATAAGGTCTAAGTTTTTTAATTTATTGACTATTAATATGAATAATGCTGAATTATAATATATAGAATCACTATCATGTTAGAAAGGTAAAAGGGCAAAATGTTTCAAGCTATATTATATCTCATCAATAAAAGCACAGAGGAGGGAAGGACGATATACTTTCACTACCTTCTAAAAAGTTTTAAACCCAGGAAGAGTGTAGAACTTTCTCAATGGTAAATGAAAAGCTACTTTCAAAGTCTATGCCATTATAGGAAAAGATGCGGGGAAAATAAAAGGGAAATCACAGGGAGCTGGACTGGGAAAGAACATTCACTTTGCAACCTTGAATGATGATTGAAGAATATTAGAAAGAAGAGTGACTACATATACAGTGATGACCTGGTGAATAATCTTGAAAATCAATGGAGAGCTCTCTGAATTTGAAGTAGCAATGTCTTCTTATGGGAAAGATTTACAAAGGGGTAAAATGAACAAACCATTATGTTCTGCCTTGAAACACACAGTGCTCAAGTACATAATGTTTGTGCAGAATAAACATTAGACACAGCAAGAAACATGGCCGAAAAAGCAAATTTAAAATTTTCCTGTCAGGTTTTCTTTGCAAACTGAAATACTGTCTTTATATACTAAACCTGGAGCCACGTGTTTTCCTAGCTTCAGATCACAAGCCGAATGTCTAAGGTTAGCATGTACTAATTTCAGAGGTCATTTGAAAACAGATTTTCATGAAGCCTGACTGTCCCCGTCCTTGAAAAGACTGAGTGGCTAAAGTCTATAGGTTTCTCAGAGGGAAATCTAGACAGAAAATACAAAGTTATACAGCAGAGTTTCTGCTGCATCCCAAATTCTAGATTTCTGGTAATGTAAGAGGTGTTCGACGTTCTCATTTTAAAACATATTTACCCACAACAGTCACAATATCTGAAACACATTAATTGCAAAAATCTTCCTTCTTAGCATCTGGTAAAATGCTACAAGAATTAAGTTAAAAAAAAGTGAAATTTACTTTCACTCATAGTAGAGAAAACACAATCTAATGAAAATAAAGAAGCAAAAATTTGTTTATAAATTGTTTGCTTTGTGAAGCAAAATTTAAAGACATTACTGAGGTAGTTTTACTTTACTTTGTTTTTTCTTTTTAAAATATGCAGTAATCCAAGAATATCCTATAGGAGTATTCAGCCTCTTTGTAACTGTCACATGAGATTTCCACAGAGAAAAGAATCTTAACTATTCAGTACCTATAAATTAAGAGATTACTGCACAGCAATTCAGAAATCTAAAAATGGGTCAAAGAGAACAATAATCTTATTTTTTTTGTTCCATTATGTTCACTTGCATGTTTTCTTCTTGGTAGGGGGCGAGGTGGACAATGTTTCTGCATATGTGTGTATATGTATACATGTATTGTATGTTTGTGATACTGAAGTGGAAAGAAGACTGGAAACAGTAAGTTCTGATTTTACCTTGAGACCTGTCATAAATAAATTGTTATAACTATAAATGAGGTTTTTAGTTGTCCCATTTATTACAATCCTCTCAAAAAAAAAAAAAACCCTTCAATTTATCTTTGATAAATCTTTAAGGTATGCTCAACCTGCAAGAATCTGTGATTCTAATTGTCTTGGAGGAGATTATACCCTCAAGGAGTACAAGAATGTCCACAGAACATTTGTGCTATAATGAATTTATACATTTGAGTGGGTAAGATACATATCTCACATCTCTTTTCAAGGATAAAACTACTTTATAGCAAAATGTCAACTAAAATAAGAACACTATGTAATATACTTTACTTCACCTTTTAAAAACAGAAGATATAAAGAAACATTTTTGAAATCAATTAAGTTTATTTAGATCATCTACTAGTTTAAATTAAGGTCATTAATTAATATCATTTAGGTAAGTTAATACCATTAAGTGTCCTTGTCTATATGGGAACTGTTTAGCTAAAATAACAAACTATTATTAAAATGAACATATATATGTTTATATATATCATTGGAACATATATATATCATTGGAAAACATAGATTAATATAGTGAATTAATAATGAATTTATATTTCTCAGCAAAAAACTTATATCTAGTGATTTTTAGATATATTCGCATCTTTACACTCCCACCCTTAATTTCTCTTTTAAAAGAATGATCTTCTTAAAAAGTATAACAGGTAATATTAACACGACAAATTGTTAAGCAACTCTGATAGGTCACAAAGATAAGATATGTAAATTATGTGATCAATATTATATTTTATTAATAAAAGTATTGCAATGTTAATACCCTTCCTTGGATCTAGGTTTTCTGTGAAAGGCTATTTCAGCGCTAATAGCTTCAGTGCAGGTCCGAGGCTGACACCAGCATAGTTAAGAGGTTAAACGAGATGTTAACTAGATGACACATGAAACAAAAAATAAACCACAGTTACGTGTCCTTTCAAGGCCTCTTAGTTTTCTAATATATTGGAAGCAAGAGATAATATAATTATCAACAGTAAATAAGTGAATGAACTAAATTAAAAATTCAAACTACATAATACATAAAATGGAACTATAAAAATTTTTCAAACTATTATGCCCCAAAATGTATTTTCCCGTTTTCTTCCTTACTTCTTAATAAGACCACAAAAGTTAAGAAAAATAATGTAAACTTATTTCAATTGATGTATTATTCTGGGTTCCTGTGAAATGTTATTATTAAAGATTAATATACATCATATGTACACACAGATATGGACTTCCCTGTTGGCTCAACGGTAAAGAATCTGTCTGCCATTGCAGGAGCTGTGAGTTCGATCCCAGGGTCAGGAAGATCTGTGAAGAAGAAAATGGCAACCCACTCCAATATTCTTGCCTTGGAAATCCCATTGAGAGAGGGGGTTGCAAAAGAGCTGGACGCACCTTGGCAACTAAACAAAAACACACAGATTCTAAACTTTTAATGAGGTTGATATTATAGGCAGAAAACAAAAACGAATGACTTTATCTCATTAATCTGACCTAAACTTAAGGGTGAATTGTTTTTGTTAATGGATTTATTGCCAATCCTGATATTACATGTGAATCTACTCTTCTACTTCCCACATATTATTACTATATGAATTAACAAGTATTAGTACTATGTGACTATCCTAGTGAAGACATGCTTTCATAAAAATGAATTTGTGTGATATTTTGCA
>SJYX01020512.1:280002-324923 GCA_006410675.1 Oreotragus oreotragus | reverse complement strand
CAGAGTTAGAATACAAATTATGCCTCATACTGTGATTTGTGGTTTTAACTTTACCACTTTACCTTTCCATTATAAAACTTCTTTCTCTGATTAATAGTAAAAGCTTAATTTTATATATGTTTGCAAAGAATTAACATTATCAATGATGGAAGAGATAAAAACTAGATTTCCTGTTACACCTACCAAGAATTCAACCAGAAACATGAAAGGATGGATAATAGCTCAAAACAGAAAGATATGCCATCATGAGACCAAAACTTTGCGATGAAAATGAGCAATAGTTATTAATAAGGTCTAAGTTTTTTAATTTATTGACTATTAATATGAATAATGCTGAATTATAATATATAGAATCACTATCATGTTAGAAAGGTAAAAGGGCAAAATGTTTCAAGCTATATTATATCTCATCAATAAAAGCACAGAGGAGGGAAGGACGATATACTTTCACTACCTTCTAAAAAGTTTTAAACCCAGGAAGAGTGTAGAACTTTCTCAATGGTAAATGAAAAGCTACTTTCAAAGTCTATGCCATTATAGGAAAAGATGCGGGGAAAATAAAAGGGAAATCACAGGGAGCTGGACTGGGAAAGAACATTCACTTTGCAACCTTGAATGATGACTGAAGAATATTAGAAAGAAGAGTGACTACATATACAGTGATGACCTGGTGAATAATCTTGAAAATCAATGGAGAGCTCTCTGAATTTGAAGTAGCAATGTCTTCTTATGGGAAAGATTTACAAAGGGGTAAAATGAACAAACCATTATGTTCTGCCTTGAAACACACAGTGCTCAAGTACATAATGTTTGTGCAGAATAAACATTAGACACAGCAAGAAACATGGCCGAAAAAGCAAATTTAAAATTTTCCTGTCAGGTTTTCTTTGCAAACTGAAATACTGTCTTTATATACTAAACCTGGAGCCACGTGTTTTCCTAGCTTCAGATCACAAGCCGAATGTCTAAGGTTAGCATGTACTAATTTCAGAGGTCATTTGAAAACAGATTTTCATGAAGCCTGACTGTCCCCGTCCTTGAAAAGACTGAGTGGCTAAAGTCTATAGGTTTCTCAGAGGGAAATCTAGACAGAAAATACAAAGTTATACAGCAGAGTTTCTGCTGCATCCCAAATTCTAGATTTCTGGTAATGTAAGAGGTGTTCGACGTTCTCATTTTAAAACATATTTACCCACAACAGTCACAATATCTGAAACACATTAATTGCAAAAATCTTCCTTCTTAGCATCTGGTAAAATGCTACAAGAATTAAGTTAAAAAAAAGTGAAATTTACTTTCACTCATAGTAGAGAAAACACAATCTAATGAAAATAAAGAAGCAAAAATTTGTTTATAAATTGTTTGCTTTGTGAAGCAAAATTTAAAGACATTACTGGGGTAGTTTTACTTTACTTTGTTTTTTCTTTTTAAAATATGCAGTAATCCAAGAATATCCTATATGAGTATTCAGCCTCTTTGTAACTGTCACATGAGATTTCCACAGAGAAAAGAATCTTAACTATTCAGTACCTATAAATTAAGAGATTAGTGCACAGCAATTCAGAAATCTAAAAATGGGTCAAAGAGAACAATAATCTTATTTTTTTTGTTCCATTATGTTCACTTGCATGTTTTCTTCTTGGTAGGGGGCGAGGTGGACAATGTTTCTGCATATGTGTGTATATGTATACATGTATTGTATGTTTGTGATACTGAAGTGGAAAGAAGACTGGAAACAGTAAGTTCTGATTTTACCTTGAGACCTGTCATAAATAAATTGTTATAACTATAAATGAGGTTTTTAGTTGTCCCATTTATTACAATCCTCTCAAAAAAAAAAAAAACCCTTCAATTTATCTTTGATAAATCTTTAAGGTATGCTCAACCTGCAAGAATCTGTGATTCTAATTGTCTTGGAGGAGATTATACCCTCAAGGAGTACAAGAATGTCCACAGAACATTTGTGCTATAATGAATTTATACATTTGAGTGGGTAAGATACATATCTCACATCTCTTTTCAAGGATAAAACTACTTTATAGCAAAATGTCAACTAAAATAAGAACTATGTAATATACTTTACTTCACCTTTTAAAAACAGAAGATATAAAGAAACATTTTTGAAATCAATTAAGTTTATTTAGATCATCTACTAGTTTAAATTAAGGTCATTAATTAATATCATTTAGGTAAGTTAATACCATTAAGTGTCCTTGTCTATATGGGAACTGTTTAGCTAAAATAACAAACTATTATTAAAATGAACATATATATGTTTATATATATCATTGGAACATATATATATCATTGGAAAACATAGATTAATATAGTGAATTAATAATGAATTTATATTTCTCAGCAAAAAACTTATATCTAGTGATTTTTAGATATATTCGCATCTTTACACTCCCACCCTTAATTTCTCTTTTAAAAGAATGATCTTCTTAAAAAGTATAACAGGTAATATTAACACGACAAATTGTTAAGCAACTCTGATAGGTCACAAAGATAAGATATGTAAATTATGTGATCAATATTATATTTTATTAATAAAAGTATTGCAATGTTAATACCCTTCCTTGGATCTAGGTTTTCTTTGAAAGGCTATTTCAGCGCTAATAGCTTCAGTGCAGGTCCGAGGCTGACACCAGCATAGTTAAGAGGTTAAACGAGATGTTAACTAGATGACACATGAAACAAAAAATAAACCACAGTTACATGTCCTTTCAAGGCCTCTTAGTTTTCTAATATATTGGAAGCAAGAGATAATATAATTATCAACAGTAAATAAGTGAATGAACTAAATTAAAAATTCAAACTACATAATACATAAAATGGAACTATAAAAATTTTTCAAACTATTATGCCCCAAAATGTATTTTCCCCTGTTTTCTTCCTTACTTCTTAATAAGACCACAAAAGTTAAGAAAAATAATGTAAACTTATTTCAATTGATGTATTATTCTGGGTTCCTGTGAAATGTTATTATTAAAGATTAATATACATCATATGTACACACAGATATGGACTTCCCTGTTGGCTCAACGGTAAAGAATCTGTCTGCCATTGCAGGAGCTGTGAGTTCGATCCCAGGGTCAGGAAGATCTGTGAAGAAGAAAATGGCAACCCACTCCAATATTCTTGCCTTGGAAATCCCATTGAGAGAGGGGGTTGCAAAAGAGCTGGACGCACCTTGGCAACTAAACAAAAACACACAGATTCTAAACTTTTAATGAGGTTGATATTATAGGCAGAAAACAAAAACGAATGACTTTATCTCATTAATCTGACCTAAACTTAAGGGTGAATTGTTTTTGTTAATGGATTTATTGCCAATCCTGATATTACATGTGAATCTACTCTTCTACTTCCCACATATTATTACTATATGAATTAACAAGTATTAGTACTATGTGACTATCCTAGTGAAGACATGCTTTCATAAAAATGAATTTGTGTGATATTTTGCACAGGATGAGATAAATTAACTCTGAGGAAAATTTGGATAAAAAGGATTGTCTGAAGTTTTCCTCTCTGAATCCTGCATCAGATTCTTATGCTCATAGAGAAAAATAGTAAATATATGGCTGTGTTAAATTTATCCCATTAAAATAATAGCATTATTTGCACAAAATAACTATATTATGCTTATTATTATGAATAAAATCTATTGTAGATTAGTGATAATTATCTTATAGAAAACAACTCAAGGTTCAATAAAAAAAAAATCAACCTAATTGCAAAATTTTGATGTATCAATGATTTCAATTTTAACAATACCTTCTAGAAACTGATGCCAATTTAAAATTCCACTAGAAATATAAAGGGGTATATAAAGATAGGACTTCCCTGGTGGCTCAGATGGTAAAGCGTCTGTCTACAATGCAGGAGACCCGGGTTCGATCCCTGGGTTGGGAAGATCCCCTCAGAAGGAAATGGCAATCCACTCCAGGACTATTGCCTGGAAAATCCCATGGACAGAAGAGCCTAGTAGGCTACAGTCCATGGGGTCGCAAAGAGTCGGACATGACTGAGCGACTTCACTTCACTTCACTTCATAAAGATAGGATAATTAGAAATCATCTGATATCATATTCTGAGTTTCTAAATCATATGAAGTTAAATTGCATATATTAATTTCGTATTTCTTTCCTCTGATTAATTTTCCTTTCATCAGATCTTCTTTCTTTCTGTCCTTCTTTATTTTTTGAATAGTTATCATTTCAATGAACTGTGGGTACATACAAAGATGACTAGAAATGAGTAAAAAAACAGTATAACTTTAAATGAAGTCTACAGTGTTCTATAAGGAAATTGTACTATGATTCTTATTAAGTATCACAATGATCCTTCTCCATATTTTTAAAGAAATTATGAACAAATATCTCTGCAAAGGACAGAAGAAACTGATTATCAGTAGTTGCTCCTGGGAAAAGCAATATTTTGGGACTGGAGCACACATGGATGGCACTTGTTCCAGATTTTGCAAATTACCTATTCAAAAAGCCTTTTAAAAAAGTACCACAAGGTTCTGAAAATTAATAAATTAAGAAGAGTATAAAAATTATAATTCAATATAGTTATAACTCAAATAGCAGAAATACATTTGGACATGAAACTGAATGTATGTTAACTTCCAATATATAGAGTGAAATGTTAGTTTAGGAGTTGACTTCTTGTGTTTTGTTTCTTTGTATTATTTTTCATTTCTTTTGCAAATCAAGATAATATTTACAATATATAATTTGGAAGAAAACCAATATAATCTTAAAACAAATGCCACTTTGCCATGTAAGATAAACTTCAAGATCTTAGTTTGGAAAATCTATCAGGCTCTTTTCTGAAGACATAGATAGTATGTTAGTAAAAAGGGAGAAATGGCTTTCCTTTCATTAAAAGAGGGAGATGGAGAAGTTAAAAAGAAAAACATAAAGACAATGGACAAACAGAAAATAGCAATATGACAATGAATACATATAAGTAGTTACACTATCCTCATAGAAATAAATTCTTCATGTCTGGAGCAGACTCCTGTTCATGTTTGCTTATTCTTAGCATGTCAACTTGCTATGTGCTATGAGCAAAATGAAATAGAATATATTTGCCTTTGGAGTAGGTAGTATATTTACCAAATTTCTCAAAGTCTTTAGGAAATCTGATAAACATTTACTGGAAGATTTGGGTGGTGCAAGGAACTATGCTAGCTACTGTGAAATATAGGTAGCATGCTATAAGTAGGTTTTGGTTGTTAAGAAATTTTAGAATTTGTAAAAAGAAATTACAGTGATAAAAATCAGACCATATATGATGATCTCCAGAGGGAAAGGGCAAAGCACTTGTAGGAATTCACAAAGTGGGATCATTTAACAAGGTATAAATGTCATTTAATTTGAAATTGTAAGAAAAGGCATAATTTCAACAGGCTGATATAGGGCAGGTGGCATTGTGGGGTAGAGAAAAGGCAAGGTAAAAACCAGGGGAAGTATGGCCAGGGTCTAACATCAGAATTTGGAAGAGAGGTTGCTGAAGAAGTCGGGGATATGTGAGATTAAGATACAATAGGTAATTGTGAGAGGTCATGATGGTTTATTTGCATTTCTGTTTATTGGGGACCAAATGTTAAGTGATAGGGCATCATAAAAACATCTACAGATGTCTTCAGGTAGAACAAGAGACCAGTATTAAGCAGATGGAACAGGGCTCTCAAGGATGATAAATTACATGACTGAAAGCTAGAAAAGAATAAAATGCCACTGTAAAAAATGGGGAATTTTCATTGGTTATTAGAAACCTGAAGCTTTCTGAGTAATACTGTAACAATGTCTCTGTCGCTTTTTACCAAGTGCATTCTTACTGTTCCATAAAAACTGGAATAGAAAATGGCAAAGCAGATGAAATATTTAGAATGTTTGGGAAAGACAGAGATACAGGTATTTTGAAATTATTACAAATTGAAGAAAATTTGTATCACCTTTTAAGACATCCTGAAAAAAATCTTATCTTTAAAAAAATTTTTTCTGATAGATAAATGCTTATCTGTAAAGATGGGATCCACTGTATTAGTTATGGGCAGGGATTCTGGAGTCAGATTACCTTGATTAAATGGCAGTTGGCCAGTCTATGTGGTGTGTGATTTTAGGCAGTTAACCCACCCCTCGCTGTGCTTTGGTTTTCTTACATAAAAATGTGTATAATTTATGTAAATCTAGTTTAATATACAGAATGTATAACTTTTACATTTTACATACTTCTAAATATGTTTTTCTCCTTTAAACTAGGTAATAAAAGTGCCTACCCACCAGATTGAGTTAGGATGCCTCTCTAGAAGACTAAATGAATTAATAAAATGAAACACTTAAAACAGCTCTTGCCATCTTTTTATAATTTAAAAACCAACAAAATCTATGACCTGCATTTACTAAATGCCTTTTGGTGAATCTCCCCTCTTTTAAATCATTTAAAAGATTTACTGCTGTTCTATTGCCTGAGCGATTTTATACAGATGTTAACTTAATTTAAAAACCCATATTTTGGAGATACATTTCAAGTTGTGTTTGAATAAGCTACCAGGTTACATAAAACTTACATTGCTAGAAAATTTTAACCTCAAGATACTTTAAAAACACAGAGAAAAAAGATCACCCACCATTTCAGCAATCTGATACATTCACTGTGACATTTATGTTCTTATATATTCTTATTCATATGCATATTTTTCATAATTCTAAATATCAGTATATACAACATATTTTTGTTTTCCATTTAAAATTATTAATAAATGACTTAAAATTCCTATATCACACTGCTGATACTTTAATTTTAATCAAGAGGATGCACTTAACTTTGAACAATTAGATTACTTTAATATTTCAAATTATAAACAAGTCTGGTGGGAAAAAAGGTTATATAAAAAGTTCTTTTCTTCCATTGATATATCTTCCTCAGCAAATGACCAGGGATGAGATTACTGACCTAAAGGATATTTAACTATCTGTGTTTTTGGAAACATGTTCATTTACCCAGTGCCATAAAATTTCTTTACTTAGACAACTCCTGTTGCATTATTAATAATGAGACAACAGCAAGCATTCATTGATTATTTGCTATGTTCCAGATAGGGTTTCTACATGTATTATTTCATTCACTTCTGACAAGAATTCCACAGAAACAGGTACTATTTTTATTAGCACCATTTTATACTTAAGGAAACTAAGGCTTAGAAGATTGTCCTAGTTTTTGCACCTGGTATGATGTTGAGCCAGAATTTAAAAGCTATGACTCCAGCATCTGAGCTATTAACTCTGTAGTGTACCTTATATTTCTTTTTATATACTATAAATACTATATCTCATAAAGATATATTTGCTACTGTCAAACGTAAATGTCAAAGTAATGGTACAAATTGCTACTTTTCTGTGGAAAAACAGTTTTCAAAATCAACAACCAGATTTCAACTATTATTAAGGCCGTTAAATTGAATGAGTGTTTTAATTAATGAATGTTTTAATTCTTCAAGTAACATATAACATTTGTTCTATGTCTATAAGTTATATGTTAGTAAAATAATGGTATATAGAAAATATTAAGAAGCAACTATTAGGGAAATCCTTTAAAATAAAAACTAGAAAACCTATGATTATTTGAATTCTCCTTTATACGAAATCATCAAAAAATTATTAAATCTTCATTTTAATTCAGGAAATTAAAATTAAGCCATATAAATAATGCAAGTAGCTCACATCTCTATGTTCCAATGTATGTGCATGTAAACTGCATCACATCCTTGGATATTTTACAATTAGGTTGACCATATATTTTATCACCCAAATCAGAACATTTTTAAAAGCAAAAAGCATACTGTAAAAAGTAAAACAATTATTTCCAGAAAACTAGGTTTATGGTCACCCTATCTAGAATAAAATTTCATTACTTCTTCAGTAACTAAAATCCACTGGTTGAAGTTCAGTATAAATTTTAGGAAGCGTTGTTATGTAGTAGGGAAATAAAAGGCTTGAACTGATAAACAGGACCCTGGATTCTCAGCCAGTTTTGTTATTCATTAATATCCCTAAGCTTCAGTTTCTTCGTAATTTGAAAGAGAGAAAAAAAATACTTTCCACCTCTTAGCAGTGATAAGGATTAAATGAGAAAAATGACCATGATTTTTCAGTGAGCTACAAATTACTTACACAAATTCAATTAGGGAAATAAAAGGCTTGAACTGATAAACAGGACCCTGGATTCTCAGCCAATTTTGTTATTCATTAATATCCCTAAGCTTCAGTTTCTTCGTAAATTGAAAGAGAGAAAAAAAATACTTTCCACCTCTTAGCAGTGTGATAAGGATTAAATGAGAAAAATGACCATGATTTTTCAGTGAGCTACAAATTACTTACACAAATTCAACTTATAATAACAAGTTCCACACTTTGAGAATACTTTTTAAATGAAATAAAATTGTAAAAAAACTTCTAAAAATTTCAAGCTGTTTCAGAATACAGTTTTACTAGTCTTCAAGAGATATTTGTGTATGTAAAATAAAATCTGCTCTCATTTTTTAAAATTAATACACTTCTATCTAAATATACCGGCTAGTTTACATAGTAGTTGTGATGGAACTGATATGCTAAATATTTTCAAAAGGACTTTTTGATAATCAACATGCTATCTAGAATTATGTTTTTAAATGAGTGTAAAGATATTTTCATAAAATACTATATAAAAACATTAGAATTTCTCCATATACTAGTAGATTTGAGGAACATGTAGTTTTCAAAATTGAATTATGTTTTCCAAAATCACAAAGAACTAAAAGCTTTTACATCAACTGATGAAAACTGTGATCAGTTTTCATAATTGTCCATATTTCAAACTACACTTTTAACACACATCACAACAGACTGCCATTCTAGAAAGTGCCCAGATAAACTTGCCTTTAAATGACTAACTACCGTTATTTGGCTAGGGACTCGGTACCATCCTCTCCCAAACTCTTTAGTTTTCCTCAATATGGGACTGAAATTTGTTTTCAAACTCTTAACAGGATCACTGAAAGGAAACAGGAGAAATACTTATAAAGGCAGGCCTGGATTGATTCCAGAGGCAAGTACTCTCACAGCAATGCATTGGAATTATGCCAAGGAGGGAAATGCTTTTGCAAATGAACATAGTGCCATGGTTAAGTATAAGGTATTTAATTCCTTTGTCAACATCACTAAGGTTAAAAATTAAGAAAGTTACGTGGTAGACAAAACAGTGCACACATCCTCTTTCAGCTTGAACCATAAGAAGGCATCTTGAGTCCTTGAATCACATGTTTTTAATGAACTCTCACTATTAATACCTAATTTCACCTATTCCAATGCAGAATTAATGCAGATGACAGTGAACTAATTTTACTTTATTTTTAAGCACCTTGGCGCAGTTTGCAGGCAACAATAATTTGCTACTCAAATGTGGTTCCAATTCTTGAAACCAAAATAAATGAATGTAAATAATCTTAATAGTACCACATTTAATGAGATAATTTTCATCATTTCAAAGAAATTGGAGACTTCACGGAAAATATATCTCTTCACCGCATTTAAAGACTGCTTTTCATACTAAATTCTATACTTAGAGAAGTACAGAAGTCAAACAGTTCCTGGTTGATTTTCTTAGTAAGTAAATGTAGAGATCATTTGAGTTAAATTACACAAAATAAAACAAAAAAGACTATAATTTGCTTTAGAATTCTTTAAACCTTAAAAGAACAAGATCTTTAATGTTATTTCCCAGTTTTTTTTTAGACAAATTTAATTGTGTGCTTTTATATGAATTTTTATGTGTTCCATTTTTAATTGTGCAAACATTTTCAATTCCAATTTCACATCAATCAAAATCTGCATACTACTGAAACCGGCTGCTTTCACAGCTGAAGTGTAACAGTGTGTCATTAAAATGTTCTTATAATAGTTATTGTTGAATCCTCCATCATTTTCAAGTACCTGTTGTTAATCTCAAGTCAATAAGAACATTCCATTTCATTGAATTGATGAATTCACTAAGAATATTTCTATACTTACCCAGTGGAATAGCATTCTGCCTATTAGTAGTGATAAATCTCCATCAGTTTTTGATTTCCATACATATGCAACCTGCAGGATGTTCTACTTAATAAGAAATACTACTAGCAAGGGAAAGGGAAAGATGACAGTGGGTAGACAGGTCTGACTCCTTCACGGAATGGCCAGGGAGGCTGCTAAACTGGTCTAGGGGACAGGAATACATCATCTCTGTTTAGCTCAGAGCTCACTTTACAATGTCAGCTATGATAGGAATGATAATTGAGTGCTGGGTCAGAGGCATTTTATATGGTAGTGACCATTCACATGAAGTATTTAACACTTCAATCAGGACAGAAAAAATATATTTACTCAGTTATTCCATCTAAATAGTGCATTCAGTAGAAATATAACACAAGCCACATATGCAATTTTTATATTTTTAGTAGCCACATTAAAAAAAGTAAAAAGAAATAATTGAAAGACTTTTAACGTTATATTGTATTTAACCCAATATTTCTAATGTATGAGTTTTTCAAAATGAAAGTAACATAAAAAATTACTGATGTTTGCCACTTTTTTTTTGTACCAAGTCTTTGAAATTCAGTGTGTAAGTCATACTTACAGTATATCTTAACATAGAATCGCCATTTTTTAGAACCTCAGATTCACATGTGGCCACTGGCTACCTTCCTAGACAACACAGATCTAAATATTTGCTAATTTCTTGAAACATTCTATGAGAATGAGAATTTTATAAGAAAGTAATGTGATTTACATATCAGACTACTAGAGCCGAGGCATTTAAGTTCAGCAATGAAACAATAATACTTGCTATGATTCTTCTTGCTTTCTGATGGAAGCCAGAGGAATACTGCCACTAAAACTCCAGGCTCTGGAATCAGAACATTCTGAGTTTTCATCTAAGCTAGGACAATTACTTATTAAAGTAACTGCAAGCAGTCTTTTACCCTTGACAGCCTCATTTTTTTTTTTTCTGTAAAATCGAGGTGATAATGTTATCTATCTCATTAAACGAACTCTTTTGTGTAAAGCACATGGAAGAGTATCTGCACATGGTAAATTAGCAAAAAACATTTAGTTACAATAATTATTTTTCACTACAATTCCTGCTAAATTAACTGGGAAGTACGAATATTAAAATTATACAGCTGCCTTAGGGGGTACAAAGAATATATAAAAGTTATTTTTGGTAATGTATTATGTTTTCTAAGAGACATATATAATATAACCTGATTATATTTTCAGGATAGTCACAAACAGAAAAATATCTATTAATTTTGAATATCCCTGGACATAGTTTTAAATAGAAAAAAAAAACTGGCCAATTATTATGACTACACAAAGCTATGTAAGAGAAAATTCAGTTTTCTTACACAAAGGAAAAGGTTCACAAATTCATATGCTATTATTTCAAAGCAGAAAATGTCCAGCTGATATATTCTGATAACTAAAACTTTACTTTGGCCCAGTTCCACAAAAATGTAGTCTACCTAAAACTTGATTTATCAGAGGAACACTCCTTTTATTGTTTAGTCCTGGAAAGAAATACAGCTTTGGCAGAAGCAGCCTCAAAGATTTAGCAAGTGAAATCTGATGATTTTTGCATAGAAGTTTTAGTACTTATAAAAAATAATGCTAAGTTTGTAACTCTATTTGTATGTATCTTGTCTGTTAGAAGAACTCTTGTTAGCAGCCCCCTTCATGCCCTTTTCCTGCTACCCATGAGTCCAGACAATATGAGTTTCAAAACATAGGAATCACACATCATTCAGTCCTGATTAATGTCACCTCTCTCTGCCCAATCTCCTTTCTTAAATCTCATAGCCCAAAGTGCCACTGTTGTCTTCCACGTCAACCACAGAGTTAGTTAAATCTTAGTAAGAAATACCATTATTATCAATATTTACTGCAATACCTATTGCACACTTAGTGCAGAAATCACCGTGGCAAATCATCAATAAGTTCAATAGTGACTTAGCTTAAAATCCACCAAATCGGACTGTTGGTACAAACTGACTCACCTGTTCAAATAATCATTATTACTTGAAATCTTTGACACTGAAACAGAAAAAAAGTACAAAGAGAAATTTTAATAGCACATATTACTTACGTTCACAAGTGTCCCCTTTCTGCTGGAAGCCTGCTTTGCAGATACATTTTCCAATGGGCACTAACCATTCTCCTTCTGCGCTGCAGTGCATCCTGGGAGAGTTTTCCGCTTCTTCCTCTGCACTGCTGACACATGTCCCTCGGACCTCGACTAAAGAGGAAAATTCTGAACCAGTCACTGTATCTGGAAAGATAGCTAAGTTCTCAATAATGGACCAGCACTTCTTGTAGTACACTTTGACTGAAACCAAAGCTATGCAAGCCCCTACATCCTGAAAGGCAAGATAGAATCCCTTTTTGGACAAAGGTCCAATCTCTCTCACCTCAGTGTTAAGCTTCATCTTTCTTTCACCAAGGTCACCTTGGGTAAAACTTTCATCTGCAGCAATGGTGTCTATTTTGACATAGAGATTTTCTCTTATATTCCTGCCAGTGTCGTAGTCTGTTTCATAATAGTACAAATTAAAGGTTTCCTTGCAAGTTCCCAGGACTCCAGGAAGACTGTTACAATCCCTCAGGGTGAATTTCAATTCTACAAAAATCCTTTGTGCATTGCCTTTCGAAATCCAGTTAGTCCGCAGCCAGTTGTTTTGGTTGGGCTCCATGACCTGGCAAACCTGGTATGTTCGGATTGGGGTATAGTTCTCGTCCAAACCACTAATTTCTTCCCACTGTAAAATTTAGAAAAGGTCATCAGTCATTCATCAAATAATAAAATTAAGGTTTTGCAAGTGCCTGAGGACTCTTCAGTGTGGCACAAATGCATATCTCTGAAAGAGTGAGGTGAACTCCTATGGTGACAAACAATGTATCCTTTAGAATGAGTCTCTGTTCAGTTCCATCCTGGTGGCAGAACATCATTTAGGTTGCTTATATTGTTTATGCACACAATGAACCTTTCATTTTGCTTAGTATCTGTTTGCTGATGTATTAGTGTTGCTTTTTACGTGTTTGCTTATGCCAATGTCTCCACTGAGCTTATGATTTTTATAGACTAAAACACATAACGAAATGACTTAAATTACCATTTAATGCATATACATACAGCTACATGGCGGAATTTTTGATCATTCCGTTGACATTTTAAGTGTTGATGTTATATTTAAATTAAGAGAGTACCTAAAAACACAGGGAAGAAAATGCCAAGAGTACTCTGAAATGCAAGAGCATTTCACAACATGTTGATATTCATAATGGGGAATTTTTCACAATCTTTGCAAAATGAGATATAAAAGAGTAATGTTTTATAGAGCTATTTATTTACTTCAGTGTTGTATATAATATTGTCCATAATGACATATAACTATAAACAGTTATAAAAGTATGATTGAACAGACAATAAAATGTCCATGGCAAGCCAGCATGTCGAATTACATTTAGGTAATAAGCTTTCTGACAGGAAAAATATCAAATGTTTAAAAATACCCATTCATATGCTGATATAATATATACTATAGCATATATATATATATATACTGTAGTATATATACTTTTTATTTTCACAGAAAAGGAAAATAATAAGCTCAGCCGAATTTGCAAAAATTTAAAACTTATTAAACCTTGCTAAATATTATTTATATTGCTCATTGGTTAATAAATTCATTTCACCTAAAAGCCTAATCAATTGTTGTTTATGTCCTTTCTTACCATTATTACAAAATTTCCAACTTTGTATTTAAGATACCTTAATAGTGAAATTGTCACCTACATGTATTCATTTCCCTAATAGGAAATGCCAAATATAAAATCCTATTAGTCTTCTAATCCAAAGTCACATAGCATGCAATATTTAAACTACTGCTTCAAGAAAAGCAAATGGGAAAAAAATAAGCATGTGGTAATGAGTTTTAATTATAAAACTCGATCAGAAACATCAATTTCCCTAAATATTCTGTAAAATACTAATATCTACTTTTAAAAGTAGCTCTGAGAAAACTAACAAAACAAAGTAGCAATATCCTGAAATTCAGAAATTTCTTGTGATGACACATATTTGCTATAATTTTATTATACATACTATCAAAAGTCCTCAAATGTAGCAAACAGCCCATTATCATGTTCAGCTTTATACTCAACACAACTTAAGTTTGTGACTAGTTAATGCAGTGCATAGTTTTCCATTTTAGTTAGCTGCTTATAATCTTCTTGAATGGCTCTCAGCCAAATATAACCAAATTCATCCATTTGGATGAGCAGATTTTAGTCTCTTAATTAGGTTGAAATTATTAAAAGAAGTGAAACTAGTAATAGCATCTACCAAAAAGTGAAAAGCTCCAAGGATAAATGTGCTCTTTTTAACAATTCCCTAGTTAGAAGAAGTCAAGGCTAATTATTAAAAAGGAATACAACTGAAGAACTCTTTTTTCTAGTTCTAAGAACAATTATATTATTTTGTTCAATGTATGAAAAATCAATTTTACTACCAATGAAACTCAGTTAACTTTAATGCTTACTTAAAAATTTACTCCTAAAGAGAAACTTTAAGAAGGATTGAGACAAAATTAATACATTTAACGCAACTTTTGGTTTATTATCTTACTTTCTAAGAGACTGCAGTGATTTCTACACTGGGAAAGAGGTCTTAGTTTGGCTAGTGTGCTTTTATAGTATGCCTATAAAATTATTTCTAGACACTTATATCTTAATAACATTTTATTTCCAGTTAGATATTTAGCCACATGTAAGCCAACCCATTTTATACATGGAATAAACTGTCAATCATCATTGTCTAGTATTATCTGCTGATTCATAAGATATGTAGGGTTAAGTTCGCTCAAGATATTTTGCACTGATAAAATGTCCATTTCAGTCCAAGATAACACAGAAAGTCATGGTTTATCATTTTATAGACTGCATGGATGAAATATTAGAAACATATATCAGTTTACTTCTCCTTACGAGATAAAAACCATCCTCTATCTCTATTTGTTTTAACTGATGAAGGGTGGAAAATGGGCCACTATCATTGGCAAGAAAGATGCTTAATTTTTTTGTGAATGTCTTCCTATAATGTATATTATTTTACTCACGGAAACCATTCAACTTTCAAGGTTAAGTATGACATTCATACTTCAAACTCAGCCTACTTTTTATATTTAATCTGTAAAATACTTGTCATTTTTTTCATAGCTCTTTCTGACCAATACAGATAACTGCAATATGATCTTAAGCATCTCAAATATTCATTTTAAAAACCTAATCTACTTTAAACAGATTTGCATTGTTCACATTTTACGTTTTTAAACTAACTTCCAGCTTATGACATGTTCATTTCATGATGTTCTTATACTCAAAAATCTCTTTCAGACTTTCATTCTTTGCAAACTTTTTATATCTTCACTTATACTTAATGCTCTTTGACTCCAAACTTTTCATTGTACCAAAGATTAACTTAAGTAACAATGGGGATTACAATTCCCTTTCTTGGAGCCTTTTTACTTAGTAAGGGATAAAGTATGTACACTCTTTCACAATTAAAATAATACTCAAAGACATTGACATTGAACTAAATTTAAGTAAGTAATGTATCTTTCTGGATACACAACACTTAACAGTCAGAATTTTTTTAGAATCTACTTATATTTTATAAACTTTTATTGGACAGCTTTCACTTATTTATTGTAACAGGTTTTTACTCTGAAATGTGCTTGCTCTGCTATCACTTCTGATTAATAAGAACAGGTAGCACATGGTACAAATTTTGGAGAATCCAAATCATATTTCATAGCAAATTTTATGTTAAAATGTTGAGCATATTATACTTTTAGTTATCCTTTCACGTATATTTTGAATAATGCTTAAATGTTTTTCAAAAGAGGAAAACAGATTACCTACTGTTTTTAAAGACCTACACACAACCTACCTGGTGATTATACTGAAGAAGTATAAAGTAACTAAAGAGGTTTGAGTTCATGAAAGGCATATTCTCTGTAATTAGTTAACATTTATAGCCTGGAAACTGACATATGGTCCCACTCACAAAAGAATTCAAAAGAATATCATTAAAGAGATCTTTTTTTAATCTATTTTTCAGAGTTCTAAGTATACCATCTCTACTCCAAGAATTCAATGTCTCATTATAAATCCAACAAAATATTGAACAAGATATGTGAAATCAAAACAATTTATTTAAATGTGAAGAATCTGAATAACTCCACTGGGGAAGGGAAGTGAAGTGAAAAGTGAAGTCGCTCAGTCGTGTCCGACTCTTAGCCACCCCATGGGGAAGGGAAAGAGGGTTTTATTTCTTACTTTAAAAAATAGAGGTTGGTATTTTATGAAGAGAAGCACTTACCCCATTGGGTGGAGAGGAAATCCATTCCAACTCTGTTTGTTGTGCTTTAGAATCCAGCAGTAGTACTGAAAAAGAAAGATGCATTTCTAAATGTTAGATGAAAAGTGAAAATATGTTTGTAAAAGTTATTAAAGTCAATATAATTTTAAAAACAATTATCACTTTATGATTTAAAATGTATAAACATTTATTTATATTAGTGAATGATGAAATATAGACCCACTTGACAAAAATATTCCACTTTCTTAAGGGAAGAAAGATATTGAAAAACCAACTTACATTTTTAATTCAAATATTAAAATTAATTAAAAACTTGAAAGTATGAAAGCAAAGGTTAAAAAATGATATGTGATGCATACTGATTCTGTAGTAATTGTACATATTATAAAGAATTGTAGTATTATAAAGAATTTTGTAAACTACTGAGTGCTCTAAACTTTGTCAAATAAAATAGCATTAACACAATAAAGCATAATTCCATATTACTCCTCAGTCACTGACTTGTACTATTCTTCAAAAACTATTTCCTAGTGCCTTTTGAGAATTGGAGTTTATTTTTTTAACTTTCCACACACAATGTCTTCTCTTAAGCCATAATGAATATAATTAAAAATCATATTAAGCAGTGTTATTATGAGAAAAGTAAATTGCCTATCACTTAGAAGATACATTTCTGGGTTATTCAAACATCTGTTTTTAATATCTCTATTTTTTAAATTTACAAATACTTCAAAGCATTAGCTAATTCTCAAAATGGGATATTCAAACTTTGACTTGACTTTTAAAAACAGTTGTATTCTGCTTTTACACTACCATAAAGTATAATGCAATTAATATTTATATAAATGTAATAAATGCTCCGGATGCATTTACAATACAGTGCAAGATAATGCATTCAAATGGCACACATTAATATATACCATGCTTCCAATTTGATATATTTTACTGCTTTTTAGGACAATTAATCTCCTAAAGCATTCACTCTGTTCAAACTAGTCTCAGAGTTACAAGTTTGTATTCTTCAAAAATATTTCCATGATTCTATAGCATTTTATCAAATGAATTAATCTGTCCAGAAATAATGGTGAATATATTTTCAGGAATGTAAATATGCTTGCCATCAATCTCAACAAAATGTTAAAATTTGAACTTAAGTGAAATACATGCTTAAACTTTTCAACAACTATTAATAGAGTAAAACACCGTGGTGTTAAAGGTAACGAAAATTTTTTACTCTAAAAGAGAGAAACAGTTGATAATGTGTTCCACTCCTTCACACTAATCAAGGTTATTCCCTATAACTGAAAATAGATATACAAACACTTTTTTTCTCAGAATGTTTTATACTTAAGACTCTCAGGGAGACCATGATAGCACGCACCCTTTCAAATAATAATAATAATAATTTTAAAAGCCACACTTTTAAAATACTAAGTTGTACTTCGAGCTAGGAACATCAATAAATGTTTGGACTACTGAATTTATAGAAAATGATTTTTAAAGTTTATTTTGTTTTTGTCATCAACTTGCACAATGTGGGTTCTATGTACTTTTCTTTAGAGATGATTTTATTATTATTATTATTTCCGTCTTTCGTAGTGACAAGTGAATTTTAAACCCAGGAGACTTTCTTGGGTCATTTTTGAAGGTGAAATAAGCACAGTGATGATTTACTGCTTTTCCGCTACCCCTCGGCACAGCCTGGGGTGAGAGCCAGGGACCCAGGTGGGGCGGTGATGGCAAACAAGTTAAGAGAGAAACAAATGAGCAAATAAAAACAAAAGGGAAACCGGCCCCTGAGCATTCAACTAGCTCGTAAAGATTCAGCCCGTCGGCCTGCCGCTGTGTGCTCTCTGAACCAGCCGGTAACTGCGAGCTTTTGCCTTCCCGCTCGGAGCACCAGCCTCTCTTCCCGCCCGCGGAGGCGTAGCCTGGCGGTCAGTCGGGAACGCGGAGTGCGGTCCGCGGTTCCGGGACTCTGAGCCCTCGCCGCGCGGGCTGGGGCGGGGGATGCGGGGGGTGCGGGTGAGGAGCGAGATGCCGGGCGCGCTGGGCGAGCCAGCACCCGGCCGCGCGGGCAACGAGAGCCGGGGCGGGGCCGTCGGCGGGGCGGGGCGGGGGCTGCCAGACGGGCGCGCCTGCCGCGCGGAGCATCCATTACGCCTCCGCCAGACCTGGGCACTCCAGGGAGCCGGTGGCGCCCGAACTCTAGAGGGAGCCGGGAGGAGGAGAGAGGCTATCGGGAAGCGTCCTATCAGAGGGGGCCGCGGCAGCCGCCCTAAAGGAGAGGAAACACAGCGGCTGCACTTCGCCTCCAAGCGTTAGACTGACTTATATGCGCGCTCCCAGAAGCGGGAACCAACCTCCCCGAGAGAACATGTGCGGGAAAAGTGGAGAAAGGAGGGCCCTCATCTTTCTCTAATCATTCCCATCCGCTGCACAGAGCCAGGCACCTGCTCTAGCCGCCTCCCGGCGCTCACCCCTGGGTGCCCCGGCGTCGCCTCAGGGCTCGCTCGCTCCCAGAATGGCAGCCCTTGACCGCCGCGACTCGCCAGGTGAGTCGCCACCGAAAAGCGGGGCGCCTTCGCCACCCCCGCCCACCTTTTAAACAGCTCACTTCTGCATGTAAAGAATTCGGCCTCCTAGATTCAGAATCCTCTCCACGTATTTCGCACCCAGAAGAGAAACGCAGGCGAGCAAGCCATTCTGACTGCAGGAACCTCTCCCCCTAGTGATGCAGTTATTTATAGCTCAAACTCCAGCCGGGGTCTGCGCTAGCTCGCGCGCGGGGTTTCGCCCCGGCGGTGCAAACTTTTCCTCCGGTCCCGAGATTCCAAAGCAATCAATATAAGTTTGCAGGATTCAATCTCCCTATTCTCTGATGTCACGCGAGTAGAAATGTGGGTTTTGGTGTGTATGGATGTGTGTTTCTAGCAGATGTGTGTTCATCTGCAAGAGCGAAACCGACAGCTGGAAGTTAAGGTTTGCTCTGAATGGGTTCAGCATCAACACAGGTTGCAGATGTGGAAACTGGGGTCAGAAGGTCAGGCTTGATCAAAGAGTAGGTCATGGCGTTTGGTTGCGGGGGTTGGGGGAGAGGTTTCAGTGACCGAAGAAGGCCCCATGAAGAGAATCGTAAAAAGCAGCACTAAATCAGGAAGTTTTCAGACATAGATGAAGCGAGTACCGATGCGTATCAACTCCGGGCCCAAAGACCTATATCTGGTAACAGATTCCTCCATCCTCCACACTTTAGGGACAAGTAATTATTAGTATTCTCCTTTTCAATATCGGGAAATCAGCTTTAGACGTTCAGCCTGCACGATACGGAGGGGGGTGGGTAGATTGTGCCACGGCTCAGAAGACGTTTCCATTGACAGGATTTATTTTTCCCCAGCTCCAACTACAGGCACTGAAAGGTATTTTTACCTTCTGTCAATGGTTCAAAGAAGAAGACGAGAGGAAAAAGCCATATACAGGAGTATCTAGCTACCCCAAAGAATCTTGCTCTCATGAACCAGAATTAGCCCCCAGGGTCCATGTCTTTTGCAAGGTTCGATCACTCGTATTCCTTAACTGCAGAACTGTGGGGGCAGAGGTTTGAGGACTTCTGGTCGCCCAGGCGGCATCTTTTTATCAACTGCACAGTCCAAGCCCTCCTTTTCTCCCCCTCCCCTTGCCCCCTACTCCCACCTCCCGCCCCTGGCCGGGCCGAGCCAGCTGCGCTGCCACTGTCTCCGCGGCCGCCGGGACCTGCGCCGCGCGCGCTGAATGGAGATGTCTCAGGCCGGCGGGGCGCGGGAAGCGCGCCGTCCGCTGCTTCACCTCCGCGGCGTTATTGTTCCGCGCCGGCGTCCGAGCGCCAACCGCAGGCCCGCGCCTGCTCCTCCGACGCAGTGAGCACTTCATTAGTAACCCGAGCGTTCGGAGCTCACACAAGTCACGGCCCCTCAGGGAAGGCTCCAGCCGTTCGCCGGCGGGCTGACCAGGGTTCTAGAAGCTGCACTCCCTGGTCTCCGACCAACTCTGGCCACAGCTTACTCCCAATGAGACGAACGGCGAGAGGAGGAAAAGCAGAGGGCTAGAGGAAGAGATCTGACCTGCCCCGGGTCCGGGAGAAGGAGCTCGTCGGCGGTTCCCACACCCCCGAGCCCCCGGCCCCCCCCTCCGCCTTCCTTTGATGCTCACGCCCTCTGGACAGTCTGCGCCAGAAATCCCACTCTCGTCGGGCTAACGGCCCTGGGCGCGGGGCTGCAGGCGGCTCAGAGAGCCCCGCTAGCCACCCGCCAGCCTGGAGCGGCCGGAGCGGTGAGGGGGCGGGGAGCCGGCGGGGGAGGGTCGCCGGGCGCCGGAGGCGCGGCCGGCAGCCCCGCGGACCAGCCCGGCTCTTGCAGGTAGACAGCTAAATAAATAAGTCAGAACAAACTTTGCTTTCCCATCACCTTACCTTCCTTTGCAGCCTGAGCTTCTCCGGTGTGTGCAAAGTGGAGCAGCCAGATGTAGCATAAAATAATCCATGAAGGGTGCCGAGTTTGAAAAACCATGGTGCATGAGCAGGTTTTATCTTAGGTTTCAGTTGAGCCGTAGCTTTTTAAATGCTGTTTGCTCCGAAGTATATGGGCTTTTTATTTTTTATTGCGCTCCACGCATTGACTCCCCTTCTCGATCTCCGGCTGGCTGCTCCACGTTTAGCTTTTAAAAAAATTTCCCCCCTCCTTTCGTTCACACTGTGTTTGCTGCCTGCAAGTCTCCGACTGCAGACCGGCCGCTTGCTCCACACTCCAATAATATCAATTAGGGGGGAGGGGGCGGGGCTCCGAGCCGAGAGCCTCCGCCACTCGGGTTGAGTGGCAGACTTAGCCGGCCTCCCAGGCGGCGATTCCCAGGGCTTAGGGGCGGGTCCCAGCGAAACGGCCGCCCCAACCTTGGGGGTTGGGTTAGGGGCGCGGGCCAATCGGCGGCAAGCGGAGTCAGGTTGCGGATACAGGATTCCCTCCAGGTTCTGAGCTCTCGGCTGGCTCTGGATGCTCTGAGGAGGACGTGGATGGCAGCCGAGGTGCGTGCTGCTGTGGGCGCTTGGCTTTTAGCAATCGCAGCTTTCGCGGAGCAAAATCAATCCTAAAATAACCCTCCTAATTTACAGTCGTGTTTATAGTACTGCTCCTCGCGCTCTTTTAGAAACCAGAACGATGCAAGCTCTCTCAGCTACCAAGCACGGAGCCGGGACAGTGAAATGAGCTGTGCCTTTAAGTAAAGTGGCTTTCACTTTGTTGTTGTTACTCACAACCTCCTCGGGTTGGGTAACTTTGTTCTTTTTCTTTCTTGAAGGGTTACTATTCTTTTCTGTTATTCCAAAGACAGTTAGCTTTTGGCACCACCCAGCACAATCTCTGGTAGAATAAAAGTAATCAAATGTATTATATTCAAACAATGTTTCCAAGAGTTTGCAACTAGCTCTGGCAAGAGAGCAGAGGAAAAGGGAGTGGAGAAAGGAAGTCTTTTGTTTTATGTGCCCCTCTCAACCCCACCCTATCGTTTACCGATAGTTGGTAGGACTAAATAGAACACTGCAAGAGAAACTTCTGAAGGTTCCGAAACGTTTTTCTTACATGCGTATCATTTTCCGAGATTTTCCTGGAATCCCCCCCACTTTGATCGTTTTCCATTTCGCTGCATAAATTACATTTAATTTTAAAGAATGTTACCATGCATTCAATTAATTTAAATTAAGAGCAAGACCTCTTTCGCACATATTGAGTACTTTTCAATAATTAGTCAATAATTACCTTTCAAAGGCAAACTAAGAATAAAAAGTGTCACCAACATCGCCAGTTGATGTCGTCTAGCTAAAATATTGAGGACGACTGCCTAGAGGAATCCCATTCCCGTTAGGTAGTTTCAGACACTTTGCAATTCAAAAGATGAGTAATACAATAAGATGAAGAACTTAAAAACCTCAATTGCCAAATCATCAAATCCGAAGGTCAAGCCTAGTAACTTGATAACATGTCTAAGAGGAGCTTCATTTTCTTCCTGTCCTATATATATATTTCCTCCCTTAAAAAAAAAAAAAAAAAATTCTGTCATTCATGATTTGCCTGTATTTAAGAGAGGCAAAAAGTTTGACCTCGTCTAAAACTCCAAACTTTTCCTATCGTTTCTATCTGGATATGTAAAGTAAATTGAATTGTTTGGTATTTATAGCAAAGACTTTTCAGAGATGACAGATCCCTAGATTTTAAAATTGTATTTTATGAAAAATTGTCTCCTGAAGTTTTTACTTGCCTAATGCAATTGCAAAGAAAAGAGAAATGAGATTTCCTCCTCCTCTAACCTATCTTTGGGTCTCTAGTTTATTTCTTAAATATTACTTGTTCCTAGCCATTACCCCTATTAAACATTAAAAAAAATTATAACTAAAAGCATCTTTAGTGCCCTTTAGAAGATGCATGGAAAATGTAAACCGCTTAGTAGAATAACCTTGAAACTAGACAAAAAGATGTAGAGTGCACTTGTTACAGAGATTAAGCATTGTTCACACAAACGGGTGCTTTAAGGAGTAAAAATTGTAAAGTAAAACACTAGAACTAAGAGTGTAGATCCCCACACGTAGGTAATAAAACTGTTAATCTCACATACACACAGATATTAAACCACTTCTAATAGTTAAAATAATTCTCCAGAATTTCAACACTTTCCCCAGGGTCTCATCCCCACTTCTTAGAATGACACCAAGGTAGCCTTTAAAGTTTAAAATATTCCTTTCATCTATTGAATGACTAATACTCAGTGATGTGAATACAAATACCTTTCCATTAGACCAGGAAACCAAAGAAGTTAACATCCTTCACTCTGATGAGTGTAGGTGGTATAAGGAATCTCCTTATTGTGTCCCTTCTCTCTATCAAACATAGAGGCATGTTCAGCCTCGCTTTTATTTTTAGAGACAAGAGACTTTGCATTAAATGCACACGTGCCAGACCACTGACAGTTTTGCTTACAGAGTTGCACAATAATAATCCTTTTTAGGTTTACCAACCTTCTTTCTTTTGTATCTAGATATAGTGATGAAAAAGTCATGGAATTTAATGTAATCAAATACCTTTCCATTAGACCAGGAAACCAAAGAAGTTAACATCCTTCACTCTGATGAGTGTAGGTGGTATAAGGAATCTCCTTATTGTGTCCCTTCTCTCTATCAGACATAGAGGCATGTTCAGCCTCGCTTTTATTTTTAGAGACAAGAGACTTTGCATTAAATGCACACGTGCCAGACCACTGACAGTTTTGCTTACAGAGTTGCACAATAATAATCCTTTTTAGGTTTACCAACCTTCTTTCTTTTGTATCTAGGTATAGTGATGAAAAAGTCATGGAATTTAATGTAAAGTAAATGACTTAGTCAAGGAAAGGATGATGGTTATACTGTTTTATACAGTATATATTTTAATAAAATATAAAATATTAGAAATATTATATTAATTAAATATAATCAAAATATATTAATGTTATATTTAAAATACTATAAAAACAATATATAAATTAGTAATAGACTCTTTGACTAACAGCAAAGCCTATAAACCTCTTGGTACATAAAGCCATTGAAATAAAAAAATAATCAGTTCACAAAACTGTCTTATTTTAAAATAACTTAAAATAGTTAATTCCTTTATATCACTTTTTAAATGGTTTATTTTAGCATCTTATCTATTTGTGCATATTAATGCTAAGGCAAATTTTAGAAAAGCAAATGTATGTATGTTTATAAAATGTGTTAGAAATCATTTTCCTGAACAATACCAAATGGCATGTATATAATAACCAACACCTGTGAGCCAAAGCAGAAATTCTAGAAAAATTGTTTTTTATATATTTGTTGGGAAATGCAGCTAATAGAATACTGTGCTTATATTTAGATAAATTTGGAAAAAAGAGACCAAAACTTTAATATTACATTTATAAACCCTCTTTTGAAACATCTGTCTTAACTATATAGCAGAAAGATAACAAATGCCTGTTTTCAAATACAAAGAAAATATGCCCAATATTTATGCACTGTTATTATCTATCTGATTACTGATAATTACACATAACTGTACATATATGAAAATAAATGTACAAATTCAGGAAACATTCCAAATGAGGGTACAGATATTATCTTCATTTAACTTGCTTCAACACTAATATTTACTTCAATGTTTATCTCTGGGAGATATTTTCCAATTTTAAGAGAGGAATAGTTACTTAGGAGTAAATTCTAATGACTTCAGGGAATAAGTTCCATAAATTTTCAAATAAAAGCCTTTGTGTGTGTGTGTGTGTGTGTGTGTGTGTAGTAAACAGGCCTTCAGAGGGGAAAGGAAAAACCTGAGACTTTAGTTACAAACCCAAGGCTGCCAAACTAGTTAACTGTGACAACAAAATCAAAGGGCTGTTTCTGAACCTACTAGTTTTGCACTTACTGTCTAAATGCATTCACAGCTGGTAAATGTGGAAATGCAAGTTCATCACAGAAAAGGGGTAATTTAAACTGAATTAGAAAAGGTCCTGTACAGAAGAAACTGATTATAAATAGAAAAAAAACATTATGTCTCAGTTTATAGATATTACAGAAAATTGGGTTCTCTATTTGTGATTTCAGTCTAAATGTAAACAATCTTTCCACTGTGCAGGAAAATCACTTACACGTTTACATTCGCATGATTTATGTAGTATATATAAAATATTTACTTTTAGTCCAGTGTAAAAAATATACGTAGGCTGAGCTCATAAATAGCAATGATTTTACTTATTCTTCAGGTTTTCAGATTTATCTAGTAGTATAGGAAGTCAGAGGTCAGAAATCAGAAGTCAAGGCTATATTTTGTACCTTTATAAAATTTCATTCACTTTTGCATGGTTGGATAAATTGGTAACACTTAAAAGATTAAAATTATAATTCTTTAACTGCAATTACTGAGTTAATTCAAGAGAGCTTAACAAATAAAAATACAGTTTATCAGAATTATAAGTCCAATTGAATATTGCTGAGGTATCACTGAAATTTTCTGATCACTTAAAATATTCAAAAGTGTTAAATAAAATAACTTTAATTATTTGATTATTATTAAAAGAATTATTAAACATAGCAGAGAAATGTGACACATTATATTCAAATTCACTTAACACATGCCCACTTGTGCTTAAGAAATTTTTTTTTTCCAAATTTGATTTTGCTGGAGGAGGCTTGTCCATTACTTATAGTTCTCTATTCCATAAGTCACCAGCACTGAGAGGAAGAACTAGCTTAAATTATGCAAATTGCTTCTACATGCTTACATGGTTTTTCATCTTGCAAATTTTTTAGCTCTTCAAACCCAGTGGATTTTCAGATGTCAAGGAGAGCTGTGATAATTCAGTGACCACCAGGGGGCATCAGGATCTCTGGGTGTCCTGAGTAACCAAGCCCACACTGAATAAGGATGAGGTAATTATAAAATTATTTATATACATAATTATGTATGTATATATATATAATATGTATGTATAAATTTATATATGTGTATATATATATAATAAATACATACTTGAAATACATACTTGTTCCTTTGACACTTTTAAGTTTCTTATACTCTGTACCGATACCAGTATACGAAAGGCCTTTGTACAAATTTGTGAGATGTTATATAACCTATTTCAAACTGTTCAGGCCATATTTAACTGAATAGATTCTGAAGGCACCTTAGAAGGTGAATTATATTGCAGAAAAGCTCTCTCCGATTCTTTTAAACCAAACATTTGAGGAACTCTCAGTCTCCAGATAGACCTCAGATACTCTCTTGCTTTCCACCCACTTTACTCCTAAAGTCTTGCACGCTCAAAACATGGCCAGGCTGGGATTGAGTGTTCCCTTGGACTTGCTAGAACTGTTCTTAAGGATCCTGTGATATTTCCAGGACTCTCTTGCTTGAGGAACATTTTATAGGCCACTTCTACCCGTGGTCTTCTGCCATGGTTAATACTAAAAACAAAATTTTGTCAAAATTTGCCTGCTTGATCTCAAGGAGGTCTAAGAAAAGGTCTGAACAATAGTAATCTTATGCATCAAAGTAATTTAGAAATAGTATTTCTGTGTTACAGGGAAAAGAATTTAAAAATAGTGTGCCCTAGCTGTAAAATTATAAAGCTGTGGGTACTTTTTCCACTAAGTGTGCTCCCCTGCTAGTTCAGACGGTAAAGACTTCTCCTATAATGCTAAGAGAACTGGATTCAATCCCTGGATCCGGAAGATCCCCTGGAGAAGGAAATAGCAACCCACTCCAGTGTTCTTACCTGGAGAATTGCATGGAGAGAGGAGCCTAGTGGGCAAGAAGTCAGATACGACTGAGCGACTAACACTTTCACTTTCAGGTGTGGGATTCTGTACACTGCCAAGGTGTTGCCTTCTGCTGCTGCTGCTAAGTCACTTCAGTCGTGTCTGACTCTGTGTGACCCCATAGATGGCAGCCCACCAGGCTCCCCCGTCCCTGGGATTCTCCAGGTGAGAACACTGCAGTGGGTTGCCATTTCCTTCTCCAATGCATGAAAGTGAAAAGTGAAGGTGAAGTCGCTCAGTCATGCCCAACTCTTCGCGACCCCATGGGCCGCAGCTCACCAGGCTCCTCTGCCCATGGGATCTTCCAGGCAAGAGTGCTGGAGGGGGTGCCATCGCCTTCTCTGGTTGCCTTCTGCTACCCCTTAACCAGGCCTGCCGTGTATTCTGTGTGGAGAAAGTGGGCAAATTTCTGAGAGGAGAAGTGTCTTAAGTCCCTAATGAAGTCCCATTTGAATTTCAACAATATTAGAAGCTCTAAAATATTAGAATGGCTCTGACTGAGAAGTAAATATACCTAAATACCTCAAAGAAGTCCTCATTGAGAGGGGAATGAAAATTCTGGGCTTAAAATTTGCTGGGTGGACCCACATGCCTGAGGCTCAGAAGCTCTCTGAACCCAGCCACCCAGGTATGATGTTTGTCCTAATTATCCAAGTGTGGGCTAAAAGAGACATACCATTAGAGCTTAAATGTTGAGTGACAGAGCAAGGTTTCACTGCAGTAATTCTGTGTAAAGCTAGGTTTTAAATGTTATACAGTGTGGCAGTAAGGAAAATGAAGATGCTAGTGGACTGAACAAATGAATCAGGAAGAAATATGATCCCTTTGAACTGACTGTACTTCTAGAAGTTCTTAGACAATTGTGGAGAAAAGGAAACCTCAAGAAGGAGATGCTAGATTTCCCTTTCAGTTGAACTGAGCAAATTAAAATAGACAAGTGACTATATACTTTTCCTTGATGATACAGATCAAATAGATTACAGATTCACAATCCAAAATGCATAATATTTCAGTAAAAGAATATTGACAGAGACCTTGATTAAAATAGTATTTCTAGGTATTAAACATTTAGAAAGGCACAGGGGTCATATTCAGATGAATAAAGCATAGCCCATTACTCTCAAGACCTAACACTATCAGGATTCCTTTGTGATTCATGTTTCCTTTTAGAAACAGGAAGATCATATGTTTAGAGATACAGGTGACTAGCCAGTTTTACTCAGTGTTGATTTCCGCCTTGAGAACAATGATGATGTCTACACAGTCACACTTTTAACTATAAATGGCAAAGTGATTCAGTGCCCCGATAAGGACCATCATCTGGCTTGTCCAAAGGTCTTTTCTTCTCCCCTCTCTGCACTCAGATCAGATTAAAAAAAAGATGAACATTCATACTCCATCTCAAGATTCTGTGAGTATGTTCTTATCATTGCTTGGTTATATAGATGCATTTGCTTTAGCTAAAGCTACAAAGTTAAGCTGACACCTTCTCTGGTTGATTTTAGATTGATGAAACAACTGAGGTCAATCAACTGAGGTCAATCTCAGTTTAAGTATTTTAATATCTAATAGTCACTCTCTTGGCAGTCTTTTATGCAACAAGCTCTGGTGGCAAACTGTGTAAAACTAAAGATGTAAAAAACATGATAGAAATTTGCCTCATTTAAGGATAAATGATAATCAGAAAAGGCAAAACCAACTTTCTCTACCTCACAAGTACAGGGAAAGGAAATTTACCCTGCATTCCAATAAAGAAGGACAAGAGCCCCTATGAGAGTTCTTTCAAATCTCAACATGGATTTAATATTTCTATACAATCACATCTCTCTTTATTTTAACAATTTATCATATATTTACATGGTAGCTTTGAGTTAAATTTTAAGGAACAATCACCNCCAACTTTCTCTACCTCACAAGTACAGGGAAAGGAAATTTACCCTGCATTCCAATAAAGAAGGACAAGAGCCCCTATGAGAGTTCTTTCAAATCTCAACATGGATTTAATATTTCTATACAATCACATCTCTCTTTATTTTAACAATTTATCATATATTTACATGGTAGCTTTGAGTTAAATTTTAAGGAACAATCACCTTCTAAGTTTGAATAAAGGTATACTATAATAAGTACAATATGGGAAACTGTCCAGTAGAGCATCACGTTAAATGGTAGTTATATGCTGGAGAAGGCAATGGCACCCCACTCCAGTACTCTTGCCTGGAAAATCCTATGGACGGAGGAGCCTGGTAGGCTGTAGTCCATGGGGTCGCTAAGAGTAGGATATGATTGAGTGACTTCACTTTCACTTTTCACTTTCATGCATTGGAGAAGGAAATGGCAACCCACTCCAGTGTTCTTGTCTGGAGAATCCCAGGGACCGGGAAGCCTGGTGGGCTGCCGTCTCTGGGGTCGCACAGAGTCAGACACGACTGAAGTGACTTAGCATAGCATAGCATGTCCATTTTAGAGGATAACAGCTGTGACTCAATCGATTACACTTGTTCCCAAGGCTACAAACAGGATGGTGAAAGATACTGAATGAAAAAGGGGGGAGCAGTCACAAATTTAGGACGAATATTATAGTTCTATGTATTCAAGTATCTCAAAATATATTTTAAAAATTTGCTCTATAGTCACCCCTTTGATGTTTCATTGTATTTGCCCTGTTTTTATTTTATATCTGTTTATCTTTTCTTTCTTCAGCTCTAATTAATCTGCTACTTATTCCATCCAATAGAATTCTAACTTCCATGGCTTGTTTTTTTTTCTTTTTGTAGTTTTAGAAATTGTTTTTTTATCTTGTTTTATTTTTCTAATTTCTGGTTATTTTTTTCACAGTATCTTATTCATTTAGGGTTACAGTATGAATCTTTTATGCCTTAACCAATTTACAGGGATTTCTTTTATCAGTTATAGTTTCATTAAATTGTCTATTTCGTGTAGGTCTTGATGTAATCCACCCATTTATAGTATTTGCTGACTGTTGTTCATGGTGAGATCAGGGCATATTTTGGTGATGGTGGAACCTTGCTAGCTTTGGGTTTTTGAGATATATACACACTTATATATATACATACACACACATATACAAATATGTGTATATTTGTATATATACACATATTGTATACTTATATATACAAATATATACTTGTATATACAAATATATATCTCCTTTTTTGGTCATGTTAATGACATATTTACCCATTGTCATTTTTTTTAAATGTGATTTTGGTTTTTAATCACAAAATAATATTGATTTTTCACAAACACATTTTCAGGCCCTGTGGAGATGAACATGTAGTGTTCTTTTTAGATAACATTTCCTTAATGTTACTCCTGACTCAAACTTCACTTATCACCCTAGTTAGAACAAAATGTCCCCCTTTCCCAGCCTCCACCCCTTCCTCTATTTTACTATACCCTTAACACTTATAATCAGACACTGGCTGGCTGAATCCCAGGCTGTCTTATTTTGGACTGCTATAACAAGTACCATAGCCTCAATGGCATATAAACAACAGAAATTTGTTTCTCAATTTTAGATGCTGAGAAGTCAAGATCAAGGTACATGCAGACTTCGTGTCTGATGAGGGCCTACTTTCTGGTTAATAGATAGTCATCTATTTCCGGTGTTCTCACACATCAGAAGGGGCAAGGGGGCTCTTTTAGGCTTCTTTTACAAGGGCACTTGTTCATAAGGGCTCTGCCTTCATAACCTAATCACTGCCCAAAGGTCCCACCTCTTAATAACATCATCTTAGCAATGGCACCCCACTCCAGTACTCTTGCCTGGAAGATCCCATGGACAGAGGAGCCTGGTGGGCTGCAGTCCATGGGGTCCCTAAGAGTCGGACATGACTGAGCGACTTCACTTTCACTTTTCACTTTCATGCATTGAAGAAGGAAATGGCAACCCACTCCAGTGTTCTTGCCTGGAGAATCCCAGGGACGGGGGAGCCTGGTGGGCTGCCGTCTATGGGGTCACACAGAGTCGGACACGACTGAATTGACTCAGCAGCAGCAGCAGCAGAGGTTATGATTTCAACATATGAATTTGGGGAGGCACAAATAATCGGTCCCTGTGCATATGCATGCTCACTCAATTGTTTCCAACTCTTTGAGACCACATGGACTGCAATCCTCCAGGCTCTTCTGTCCATGGTATTTTCCAGGCAGGAATACTGGAATGGGTTGCCATTTCCTCTTCCAATTGATCTTCCCCACCCAGGGATCGAACCCAAGTTTCCTGTGTCTCCTGCATTAGCAGGCAGATTCTTTCCTTCTGTGCCACCTGGGATTCCCTCAGAGATGTCTTTTTCTTCCTCATCCAGAGCCCAAACTATAAAGTTTCCTTCATGATTAGAATGTTTTCTAGTCCAGGGGTCCTCAATCTCTGGGATCTAATATCTGACTGTATTGCTGATCCTGCTCACAGCATCAGTTTCCTCTCTGTATCTCATTGTGTGCATTGTTTGCTGAACCTGTGATAGGCAAGGCACGACCTAAGAGACTGGAAGGAAATGAAAGGAGCCAAAGAACCTGCAGACACGTTTGTTCTCTCCTGGCTGGCACAGCAGCTGTAGCAGCAGACATAACAGAACATAATTACACACAACCCTGACGGGCTTTTCCAGGTGAAGCTTATATATACTTACAGAACAAAAGTAGCCTGTGGCCAAGTGGGTACCTCATGACATGCATGTGCAATGCTATAAGTGATCTCAGCTGTTACATAACCATGTAAGTCATTGTTTACAGAACATGGGGTGAGAGGGCATGAGAGCATGGGGCAAGAGAGCGTGACTGATGCCATCTTATTAACTGTCCCACACTGATGATCTGAAGTGGAGCTAATAACAATAGAAATAAAATACATAATGAATGTAATGCACTTGAATCATCCCCAAAACAACCGTCCTACCTGTCTGTGGACAAAGTGTCTTCCATGAAACTCGCCCCTGGTGCCAAAAAGGTTGGGAACTGCTGTATCTAGTCAACCTTCTATTAGGGGCACAATCCACCATCAGACATGTGTGTGTGTGTGTGTGTGTGTGTGTCTCCACTGCAGATCTCTGCCTCCTCTGCCAGCAAAAGACAACTCTTTCAGGCACCTGTCTCAATAGACCAATAAGAGAACCCCTACTCTGGCAGCTGAAATATTGGATGACAACTTGCCCCTGGGTTTCCCATCCCTCTTCACTCCCAGAGCCTTTCTCTCTCTTTCTTCTGAGCATGGCCTGGCCATCACATGGCTGGATGTTTGCAGCACAAGGGCATTTGGACTATCTAGTCAACATCTCGTCTGGACCAGGAGCTGTCACATCCCTACCAGCTGTAGTCTCCCTTGCTAACAATGAGAACATATCTAAGCCTCCAGCAAACAGTCATCTTGTAGGTGTTTTTTTTTTTCTTTCTATACATAAAAAGTAAATCTGATTCTCCATTTCTTTTTCCTTTAAAGTTTCTTTTAAAAATAATTTAAGAATTATGGGAAGATGGCAGCAGTTGTGGAAGCATAATTTGTGTCTTCCATGATTCCCACATAACACAGGGCCATTAAGATATTAAAACCAAAATCCACTAACAATATTTTAACAAGAGCAGGTGGCACTAGTGGTAAGGAATCCAATTGCCAATGCAGGAGATGCTTGAGAAAAGGATTGAATCCCTGGGTTGGGAAGATCCCCTGGAGGAGGGCATAGCAACCCACTCTAGTATCCCCCCTGTAATCACAAAATACAAACCGATGGACAATACCCACTAGACCTGCCCAGTATCACCCTAAAATTGGGGAAAGCCGAAAGAAGCAACAATGTCAGCGGATGCCTGAAGGCCGGGCACATTTTCATTGTAGCAGCACAGTGAGCCCAGCCCTACCCCTTTCCAGAAGAGCCCCACACATGCTCTGTGCAGGCGATATGTAGGGCCCCACACCAGAGCTCAGAGCTTGGGCAGTGGAGGAGTCCAGTAAGGAGCTGCAGCTGAAGGCAGAGGATCTTGGCTAAACTCCACCAGTGAATGAGGCAGACATCTAAAGTAACGCGTGAAAGTCTTTATATCCTCACACTGAACTGTCAGGGTGTATCACCCTAAAATTGGGGAAAGCCGAAAGAAGCAACAATGTCAGCGGATGCCTGAAGGCCGGGCACATTTTCATTGTAGCAGCACAGTGAGCCCAGCCCTACCCCTTTCCAGAAGAGCCCCACACATGCTCTGTGCAGGCGATATGTAGGGCCCCACACCAGAGCTCAGAGCTTGGGCAGTGGAGGAGTCCAGTAAGGAGCTGCAGCTGAAGGCAGAGGATCTTGGCTAAACTCCACCAGTGAATGAGGCAGACATCTAAAGTAACGCGTGAAAGTCTTTATATCCTCACACTGAACTGTCAGGGTTCCACTGGGACTGGACTACACAATGGACATCAAAAATAAGGAGTGGAATCAAAATTAAGTAGGATGGGAACGGTAAAGACGAATGCCAGGGAAGCTCAAATTCAGGTCTGGAACCAGGAAAAGCGAAAAAGGCACTGGTGTCTGACACGAAACTTCAGGGGCTCCAAACAACTCAGCAATCAAAGTAAATGAAATTTTTAAGGCAGTAATTCTTCAAAAAGGGAATTTAATGCCAAAAATCCTTGACAAGCAAAATCTCAAACTTTTAAAGATAGAATCATTAACAGTTTGATGCGGAGCCATTCAGGAGCCTAGAGGCAAAAGGAAAAATCAGTAATGCTGATCCTGATTATATGACAGTGTTTCATGAAAATGTTCCAGGCGCCTTCCTTGAGAAGTCTACGAAAGAACCTGCTTCAGAAATGAAAATAACTGAAGAGACATTGCAGTAAAGATTAGTGTGAAGATTAAAGGAAGGGTTTTAAAAAAAATAGTATGTAATTGATACAGGTGTGAGTCCTTGGACTCTATTTAATCAATTGAAATCTGCTGAGGAATTCCGACAGGGCTTTACTGGGACTCCTGTTGCACTGAGGGAGTGAAAGCAGCAAGTGTCCTTGCTTGCTGTTGAAGTGGGGAGGGCATTGTTTCCTTAAAGAGGGGAGGGTATGGGTGCATCATTGGGTGCTGGAGGGGTGGCTTTGGTGGTCTGCCTACCCCCTTGGTGCTGCTATGTGCAGTGACCATGCGCAGGACCCTCCACTGGCCCTAGCACTTCAGAAGTGGCAGTAGGTTTGTGGCCTTTTGGTATGCCATTGTTTGTAATTAACCAGACTTTGGGTGCCTGTGGTTAATTTTAGTCCTATATATTCTGCTGTTGGAGGAGACTTTTCTCCAGGTGCAAGCATTCATGTAAAGGGGCCCAGGTTCCAGCCTATGTCATAATAGCTTTACATTCTGAGAATGTAGGTATGATACAAAAAATTGGGAAAGGGGAGGAGAGAATTGAAATATGGTATGAACTTCTGTTTTCAAAAGTCACAACTAGTTCTTATATTTTTCCTAGCTTATCATAGTTTATGATTCTGAGGTATAGTTAATCAAACATTATGTTAATTTCAGATGTACGACATGATTCAACATTTCTGCATATTGTAAAATATCATGCAAAAAATATTTATTTTAGTATGTGACAGAAATTCACATCATTAATGTAATTAACAGATGGAGCTTTTTAAATGAGGTAGGTGCCCTGATGTATTCAGAGCAATAAGTTAGACTGGGGTGAACATCCTCGAAGCAACTGGCATTTCAGTTTGGTCTTGGGTTGCAGGAATAGCTGGTCACATACAGTTGATGATTAACATTTCAGAGAGAAGAGAGAGTATATAAAGGGCACAGCAGGGTATGCCCATGTTATGGAAGAATAGAAACTTCCAAACATTTGAAGAAATTTAATTGGAATGATCTTGAAAGTAGATATTACGAAGACTAACAACAGCGTCAGGTGTGAGTTAGGAAGCAGAACCTCTGAGTTGATCCTTGAGATGAATATAATCCAGGTGGGCACCTGGACTGCTGCCTGTGGAAGACAAGACGCTGGCCCAGAGGGTCCAACCACATTTACATGAAATTCTTAACCCACAGGAACTGGGAAAATAAACGGTGGTTGTTATGTTAAGCTGCTGACTTGGGGGCTAATTTATTATGCAATTGTCCAAAACTAATACAGGAAGTTTCACAAACTTTTGTGGGTGTCTAATTTCCAAATTAATTTTCTCCAGCTTAAAATGCCTCTAGTAGTCTCTTTCCTCATACATCAGAGCACTGAAGTATGGGGGTTCAGTTGCTCCCTATACTTATTTTCCATATTTTTTGTACCATTCTGTGTGGTGATATATTGTGGGTTTAGTATTTATCTGATGAGTAATGAACTTGAATACATTTTTATATGTTTATTGGCTATGTGAATATCATTTATTAAGCATCTGATAAAAATTTTTCTTTTTTGAGTTGTCTATTATAGATTATAGTGGTGGTTCATATACTAGATATGCATCCTTTATCAGGTGTATTTTGTGGTTTGCCTTTTTACTCTGTTAATATAATCTTTTGATACAAAGAAATTCTAGATTTTCTTCTGGGATTAGTAATGTTAATATCTTGTTCAAGCAATCTTTGCCTAATTTGGCGCCACAAAGAAATTTCTTTGTGTTTTCCTCTGTCATCTGTATTGTTTTCCCTTTCATACTGGAATCTGCAATCTGCCTAGAACTGTTTTTTGTTTATGGTGGAAGGTAGAGATCAAGATGCATTTTTTCCCCCATGAAGTATATAATAGACCCGGCATCATTTCTTCAAAAGAGCTACTTTTCTGCATTGTACTATAATAGATCTTTGTTTGTAATCTGGTGGATGACTATGTGTGTGAAAGATTCTACTAAGTGTTTGTGATATTCAGTTGTCAAAAAAGCCATACTAGTCAGAAAACTGGCATATTTACCCATTTATTTTTGAGTAAGGGAAGAGAAGGCAATGGCACCCCACTCCAGTACTCTTGCCTGGAAAATCCCATGGATGGAGGAGCCTGGAAGGCTGCAGTCCATGGGGTCGCTGAGGGTCAGACACGACTGAGCGACTTCACTTTCACTTTTCACTTTCATGCATTGGAGAAGGAAATGGCAACCTACTCCAGTGTTATTGCCTGGAGAATCCCAGGGACAGGGGAGCCTGGTAGGCTGCCGTCTATGGGGTTGCACAGAGTCGGACACAACCGAAGTGATTTAGCAGCAGCAGCAGCAAGGGGGGCAATGTGCTATTTATAATTCTGTGCCATTGCATGGCTTCACAGAGATCTCATTCTTGTTGACAGGACTTCAAAAACCTTTTGTTATAATTTGAGACAATGTCTAGTTATTGTCCATTTGAAGTTTATCTTGATCTTTGGAAAAATATGTTGCTTACTTAAACCTACAGATGTTTCATCTGCTTTAATTCTTCCTGTTTCACTGGACAGGAAGCAGCATTCAGTGCCACAGATGATGTTATGAATTATGGCAAGAATAAAGAAGCTTTTAAAGGCATGTCCATCAATTTTTTCTAAGAGAGAAAGGAGCCTTGAAGCCGTGTGTTCCTGCTGCTTCCTGTTCTTCGCCTTCCTCCTTTATCCCACGTGGGACATAATACAGACTGAGAATGATTATAAACAAAACGATGATAGAAACTTAGAAGCTTAGGTAAAAATACATTTAAGTTTCAAACGTATCACCAGTTCCCTAGCATTTAAATGATTCTGTTAACCTGGGCTCTCTGCTTCCAGGATTGCTCATGCTCTCAGTTCATTCTCAATAGTCAGCTAGAGCCAGTCCCCAGCCTTTTGGCCAGGGACCAGTTGGCTTTGGAAGACAATTTTTCCACCAGTTGGGGTGGGGGATGATTTCAGGATGATTCAAGGACATTTTTGTGAACTTTATTTCTATTATTAGATCAGCTTCACGTCACATTATCAAGCGTTAGATGCCAAAGGCTGGGGACCCCTGTGCTGGAGGGTTCTGTTTTCAACACAGAATGCTTCACTCCTCCACTGGAGTCTCTAGTGATTGCCATCTCACTTTGTGGTATGAATCACGTTCATTAATGACCAAGAAAGCCCACCACACTATGACCCTGGGACTGCCACCTCTCTTGTCTCTTTTCCCCTTTCTTTTTTCTATCACACTGATTTCTTGCTCTCCTAACAGGCCAGGGGAGCTTCTTCATCAAGCCATTCAGATTCCCTCTTCCTGGAATATAATGCCTCTAGACGTTTATATCTATGATTCCTTCACCTCTTTTAAGTTTATTCACTTGTCTCTTCTCACAAAGATTTTCCTTGGACTTCTCTATCCCTTATTTTTTTCTTTTTCTGCAGATCTTATCACCATTCAATATGTGATATCATTACTTAAGTTTATTATCTTTTCTTTCCAAACTAGACTGTAAGATACATGAAGTCATATCACTTCAGTCGTGTCCAACTCTGTGTGACCCCATAGACAGCAGCACACCAGGCTCCCCCGTCCCTGGGATTCTCCAGGCAAGAACACTGGAGTGAGTTGCCATTTCCTTCTCCAATGCATGAAAGTGAAAAGTGAAAGTGAAGTCACTCAGCCGTGTCCGACCCTCAGCGACCCTATGGACTGCAGCCTTCCAGGCTCCCTCCACCCATGGGATTTTCCAGGCAAGAGTACTGGAGTGGAGTGCCATTGTCTTCTACAAAGATGCATGAGAATGAGGAATATTTTCTTTCTTTGGTGCCTTGAACAGTGGTTACACACATACTACCTACTTGATAGTTGAATATGTGAATGAATAGTTTTCAGTTAGTTTGACCATGTGTTTTATTATCAGCTCTGTAAAGTTGTTTCTAGAGACAAGTTTCACAAGGACATTTCTAGTAGCCTAGATTTTCCAAAAGTGAGATTTTTGGCAGTGCTGTTAATGACAAAAATTCAAATTTGTGAAAAGCATTAGAGTGACTCATATATAAAATTCAAAAGAGGGAACAATACGTCAGAGGATGTATATTCATTTTTAAAGAGAGCTATACATAATAAAATATAGCAGATAATTATTGGGGAAATAAGACAGAATTAAGCAGGATATGTTCTCATTATACATGCTTAGTAAATTACAAAAATTATCTCTGAGCTCAAGATAGACAGCTCATCCTCAATCCAGTTTACCTGCTTAGAAACAGAATGTGCTGATAAATGTCTAGGTCTAAGGACATAAATTATCATTATCTAAAACTCCTTTCCTTTTTTGGGGGGGGACCCCTCAAGTTTCTTAAAAATAAACCATATAAAATCCCTAAAGCAGGAATTCTCTATATGACTCCTAGAAATGTCTTGAAAATATATGTAAATTGTGTGTGAATGTGTATTTTCTGGGGTAAGTTTCCTAAATCTAATTTTTGAAAGAATCCAAGCAGAAAAAATTTAGAACCCAGCTTTAGATCAGTGATTCTTCTACCTGGCAACACATTAAAATCATCCAGGAAGATTTTTAAAATTATCAACCCCAGGCCAGCAGTTTGATTTATATAGATCAGTCTGGGGTGGTGGGGTATAGATACTAGATATATTTATTTTTTGAGCTCCTTGATTGATGCCACTGTATACACATAGCTGAGAATAATTGCTACCAATTGGATAGTACAAAATTACCTAGATGTTTTGTTAAAACACAACTTTGCTTGTTTTCTGAGCTAGTAGGTCTAGGGTGTGGCCTGATAATGTGCATGATTAACAAGTTTCCAGATCATTTTTTGCTTCCATTTTGGGATCACACCATGAAAAACCTACTTTGGCACACTGGNAACAAAACGATGATAGAAACTTAGAAGCTTAGGTAAAAATACATTTAAGTTTCAAACGTATCACCAGTTCCCTAGCATTTAAATGATTCTGTTAACCTGGGCTCTCTGCTTCCAGGATTGCTCATGCTCTCAGTTCATTCTCAATAGTCAGCTAGAGCCAGTCCCCAGCCTTTTGGCCAGGGACCAGTTGGCTTTGGAAGACAATTTTTCCACCAGTTGGGGTGGGGGATGATTTCAGGATGATTCAAGGACATTTTTGTGAACTTTATTTCTATTATTAGATCAGCTTCACGTCACATTATCAAGCGTTAGATGCCAAAGGCTGGGGACCCCTGTGCTGGAGGGTTCTGTTTTCAACACAGAATGCTTCACTCCTCCACTGGAGTCTCTAGTGATTGCCATCTCACTTTGTGGTATGAATCACGTTCATTAATGACCAAGAAAGCCCACCACACTATGACCCTGGGACTGCCACCTCTCTTGTCTCTTTTCCCCTTTCTTTTTTCTATCACACTGATTTCTTGCTCTCCTAACAGGCCAGGGGAGCTTCTTCATCAAGCCATTCAGATTCCCTCTTCCTGGAATATAATGCCTCTAGACGTTTATATCTATGATTCCTTCACCTCTTTTAAGTTTATTCACTTGTCTCTTCTCACAAAGATTTTCCTTGGACTTCTCTATCCCTTATTTTTTTCTTTTTCTGCAGATCTTATCACCATTCAATATGTGATATCATTACTTAAGTTTATTATCTTTTCTTTCCAAACTAGACTGTAAGATACATGAAGTCATATCACTTCAGTCGTGTCCAACTCTGTGTGACCCCATAGACAGCAGCACACCAGGCTCCCCCGTCCCTGGGATTCTCCAGGCAAGAACACTGGAGTGAGTTGCCATTTCCTTCTCCAATGCATGAAAGTGAAAAGTGAAAGTGAAGTCACTCAGCCGTGTCCGACCCTCAGCGACCCTATGGACTGCAGCCTTCCAGGCTCCCTCCACCCATGGGATTTTCCAGGCAAGAGTACTGGAGTGGAGTGCCATTGTCTTCTACAAAGATGCATGAGAATGAGGAATATTTTCTTTCTTTGGTGCCTTGAACAGTGGTTACACACATACTACCTACTTGATAGTTGAATATGTGAATGAATAGTTTTCAGTTAGTTTGACCATGTGTTTTATTATCAGCTCTGTAAAGTTGTTTCTAGAGACAAGTTTCACAAGGACATTTCTAGTAGCCTAGATTTTCCAAAAGTGAGATTTTTGGCAGTGCTGTTAATGACAAAAATTCAAATTTGTGAAAAGCATTAGAGTGACTCATATATAAAATTCAAAAGAGGGAACAATACGTCAGAGGATGTATATTCATTTTTAAAGAGAGCTATACATAATAAAATATAGCAGATAATTATTGGGGAAATAAGACAGAATTAAGCAGGATATGTTCTCATTATACATGCTTAGTAAATTACAAAAATTATCTCTGAGCTCAAGATAGACAGCTCATCCTCAATCCAGTTTACCTGCTTAGAAACAGAATGTGCTGATAAATGTCTAAGTCTAAGGACATAAATTATCATTATCTAAAACTCCTTTCCTTTTTTGGGGGGGGACCCCTCAAGTTTCTTAAAAATAAACCATATAAAATCCCTAAAGCAGGAATTCTCTATATGACTCCTAGAAATGTCTTGAAAATATATGTAAATTGTGTGTGAATGTGTATTTTCTGGGGTAAGTTTCCTAAATCTAATTTTTGAAAGAATCCAAGCAGAAAAAATTTAGAACCCAGCTTTAGATCAGTGATTCTTCTACCTGGCAACACATTAAAATCATCCAGGAAGATTTTTAAAATTATCAACCCCAGGCCAGCAGTTTGATTTATATAGATCAGTCTGGGGTGGTGGGGTATAGATACTAGATATATTTATTTTTTGAGCTCCTTGATTGATGCCACTGTATACACATAGCTGAGAATAATTGCTACCAATTGGATAGTACAAAATTACCTAGATGTTTTGTTAAAACACAACTTTGCTTGTTTTCTGAGCTAGTAGGTCTAGGGTGTGGCCTGATAATGTGCATGATTAACAAGTTTCCAGATCATTTTTTGCTTCCATTTTGGGATCACACCATGAAAAACCTACTTTGGCACACTGGTTTTTAATGCTGGCTGCTCACTGGGACTACCTGGGATGTTTTTAACATGCTGTTGTTTGATACTGCTGCTGCTGCTAAGTTGCTTCAGTCGTGTCTGACTCTGTGCGACCCCAGAGATGGCAGCCCACCAGGCTCCGCTGTCCCTGAGGTTCTCCAGGCAAGAACATTGGACTGGGTTGCCATTTCCTTTTCCAATGCATGAAAGTGAAAAGTGAAAGTGAAGTCACTCAGTCATGTCCGACTCCTAGCGACCCCACGGACTGCAGCCTACCAGGCTCCTCCATCCATGGGATTTGCCAGGCAAGAGTACTGGAGTGGGGTGCCATTGCCTTCTCCGTTGTTTGATACTACCTGGCTTAATGAGAGATGCTGATTTAACTGGTCTGAGATGAAATCTGGGCTTGGGTTTTTTAGATAGACTCTCAGTTAATTCTGTAACTTTTCAAAGAATTATTGATTCACAGAATCAGAGTGTACAGAGGGACTGTATACCATTCACCCAGTTTCCTTCAGTGTTAACATCTTTGTAAAACTATTGTACAATATTAAAACCATGACATTGATGCTGGTACAATCCATAGCATGTTCAGATGTCATCAGTTTTACAGTTACTCGAGTCACTCATGGGAATGGGGTGTGTATGTGTGTGTGTGTGTGTGTGTGTGTGTTTCTCTCAGTTGTGTCCTGTGTGTAGAGGCATGTAGCCACCAATATAATCCAGATGTAAAATTGTTACATTATCACAAAGATCTTACATCCTTTATTTGCTCCTCTTTTGCAGTTACAGTCAACTCTTCTCCCCACCATTCCTAACCCTGGGCAATCACTGATATCTTCTCCATCTCTATTATTCTGTTATTTTAGGAATGTTTACACAAATAGAATCATCCAGTACATGAGCTTTTGTGATTGGCTGTTTTCAGTCAATGTAATATCCATGTAATATCCAAGTTTTTGAGTATATCAGTAGTTTATGCTATTTATTGACAGTAGCATTTTATTGTACAAATATACCATAGTTTATTTACCCATTCATCCACTGAAGGACATTTGGATTATTTCCAGATTTTGACCTTTACAAATAAAACTATGAACATTCATGTACAGGTTTTTATATGACAGTAAGTTACCATTTCTCTGGCATAAATGCCCAAGAGTACAACTACTGGATCATATGGTAAGCACAAGTTTAGTTTTGTGAGAAACTGAAACTGCTACCATTTTACCATTTTACCTTCTAATCAGTAAAGTATGAGTGGTCTCATTTTTCTGTATCCTTGCCAGCATCTGGTGTTCTCACAGTTTTTTGAAAAATTAGCCATTAATTTAGGGCTTCCCTGTTAGCTCATCTGGTAAAGTATCATCCGCAATGCAGGAGACCATGGTTTGTGTCCTGGGCCAGGAAGATCCCCCGGAGAAGGAAATGACAACCCACTCCAGTAATCTTGGGCTTTCCTGGTGGCTCAGTCCATAATAAATCCGCCTGCAATGTGGGAGACCTGGGTTCGATCCCTGGGATGGGGAGATCCCCTGGAAGAGAGCACGGCAACCCACTCCAGTATTCTTGCCTAGAGAATTCCCATGGATAAAGGGGCCTGGCGGGCTACAGTCCATGGGGTCACAAAGAGTCAGACACGGCTGAGTGACTAAGCACAGCACAGACACTAACTTAGGTATGTAGTGATATCTCCTGTGGGTATACTTTAAACTTACCTTATACCTAATGATATTGAATACTTTCCCATATGCTTATTTGCCACCTGTATATCTTCTCTGGTTAAGTGACTCTTCATATCTTTTTCATATTTATCAAATATTCTGATTTGTTTTTATAGTGTTGAGGTTTGAGAGTTGTTTATATATTCTATATTCGAGGTGTAGGACCTTTTGTTGAAGAAGGAAATGGCAGCCCACTCTGATATTCTTGCCTGGAGAATTCCATGGACAGAGGAGCCTGGCTGGCTACAGTCCATGGGGTCATAAAGAGTCGGATATGACTGAGCAACTAACGGGTGCTTGCATGCACACCCACCCACCCACACACACACACACACAAGACCTTTTATAAATATATGTGATTTATAAATATTACCTTTCACTCCGTAGCTTGGTTTTTCATCCTCTTCACAAGGTATTCCACAAGGAAGAGGTTTTTAATTTTTCTGTGGTTCATTTTTTTTTTCTTTTATGAGCTGTGTGCTTTTGTTGTCAAGTCTAAAATCTCTTTGCCTGCTCTAGAGACTTAGGACTTTTCCATATGCTTTTAACAGTTTCGTACTTCTACATTTTACTTTTAAGTTTGTGAATCTTTTGAGTTAATCCTTTCTTGTAAGGTATGAAATTTAGGTAAAGGTTTATTTTAGGAGGTCTATGCTCCAGTTGCTCCAGAACCATTTGTTAAAAACATTGGTGCAGCAAAGTTATAGAAGAGGCCATCAGTTCAGTTCAGTTGCTCAGTTGTGTCCGACTCTTCGCGACCCCATGAATTGCAGCACGCCAGGCCTCCCTGTCCATCACCATCTCCCGGAGTTCACTCAGACTCATGTCCATCGAGTCAGTGATGCCATCCAGCCACCTCATCCTCTGTCGTTCCCTTCTCCTCCTGCCTCCAATCCCTCCGAGCATCAGAGTCTTTTCCAGTGAGTCAACTCTTCGCATGAGGTGGCCAAAGTACTGGAGTTTCAGCTTCAGCATCATTCCCTCCAAAGAAATCCCAGGGCTAATCTCCTTAGGGATCCCAATATATAGGGGTTGTCAAGGAGCAGAAGACCCAATGAGGAAGGAGAGTGTGGTGTCCCAGAATGCAATAGGGCAATGTGTTTCAAGAAGTGGTCTGCTACTGCTGCTGCTAAGTTGCTTCAGTCATGTCAGACTCTGTGCAACCCCATAGATGGCAGCCCACCAGGCTCCACCATCCCTGGATTCTCCAGGCAAGAACACTGGAGTGGGTTGCCATTTCCTTCTCCAATGCATGAAAGTGAAGTTGCTCAGTTGTGTCCAACTTTTAGCAACCCCATGGACTGCAGCCTACCAGGCTCCTCGGTCCATGGGATTTTCCAGGCAAGAGTGCTGGAGTGCGGTGCCATTGCCTTCTCCATCAAGAAGTGGTCAGCTCTGCCAAACACTGACAAGAGGTCAAGCAGAATGAGAGTTCAGATAAGATAGAGAAGCGGGACTGGGCTTTATACACAGAAACTTTATGCTGATAGAAATATGAAGACAGGATTTTCTTGTCTCTTATCATAGCATATGAAAGAATAGAATCAGATGAGAAGTTGACTTCATGATAAGTTTTGCAGCATTGTGGCATCTGTAGGGCTGGGAGTGACAGCAGCATAACTTAAATAGCTAAAAAACATATGACTCATATAAGGAATTGAGTGGGACTGGTTTTAGGACTAACTGGAGCCAGGGTATCTATCATCCCCAAGGTTTTCTTTCTGCCTCTGTCTTCACTGTTACCTCTTCTTTGTGGATGAAACTTGTTTCTGACAGAGGCACCTCATCTGGAGGTTGTAGGATGTAGTTGGGGAGAGAGTGCTGCAGGGAGTTAGGAGTAGACGGGGGTCTGTAGGAAAAGGTGGAGACAATATAACCAGGATGATAGGGGTACAGATAATTCAACAAACATTTTCACCTACAGTTCACTCTTTTTTAAATACAAATTTATTTATTTTAATTGGAGGTTAATTACTTTACAATATTATATTGGTTTTGCCATACATCAACATGAATACACCACAGGTATACATGTGTTCCCCATCCTGAACCCCCCTCCCTCCTCCGTCCCCGTACCATCCCTCTGGGTCATCCCAGTGCACCAGCCCCAAGCATCCAGTATCATGCATCAAACCTGGACTGGCGATTCATTTCATATATGATATTATACGTGTTTCAATGTCATTCTCCCAAATCACCCTACCCTCTCCCTCTCCCACAGAGTCCAAAAGACTGTTCTATGCATCTGTGCCTCTTTTGCTGTCTCACATACAGGGTTATCGTTACCATCTTTCTGAATTCCATATATATGCATTCAGTTCAGTTCAGTCACTCAGTCGTGTCCGACTCTTTGCAACCCCATGAATCGCAGCACGCCAGGCCTCCCTGTCCATCACCAACTCCAGGAGTTCACTCAGATTCACATCCATCAAGTCAGTGATGCCATCCAGCCATCTCATCCTCTGTCATCCTTTTC